>CACRXK020005163.1:2028-25464 GCA_902702795.2 Paramuricea clavata
CCCCCCCCCCCCCCCCCAATTATCGAGCTTGCTACGGCACTGGGTCGATCCCTTAAAGCGCAGGAGAGAAACAAACTCTGGGTTTAACTCCCAAGGCAGCGCGCTTACCACATCGTCGACCTGTGCTTCCCTTAGGTGATGATCTACCGTTTCGTAGCACGTTCAACAGTGGAGGAACGTGTGACTCAAGTTGCGAAGAAGAAAATGATGTTGACGCATTTGGTCGTACGACCTGGTCTGGGATCTAATAAAGGAGCCAGTATGTCGAAGAGAGAGCTGGATGATATCTTGAAGTTTGGAACTGAAGAATTATTTAAGGATGATAACGCTAAAGATGGAGGTTCGTACAATATTTCAAGATAAGAGTTCAATATACGATATGCTAGAGTATAAATACCTATTAAGTGGTCGTAATATGCGTTTTCCTCTATGATTGGTGTCCAAATCCTGATATTTATCCGTATACCTTACATTGGCATCACCTAAGTATTTAAAAACCCTCCTGCAGTTTAATAAAGTCTAATGCCTTGCGGTGTGCATACACTGTGAACTCGCTTATTAATATAATCTCGTTTGTTTAGAGTCTGGTGAGTCAATCCACTATGACAATGCTGCCATTGATAACTTGCTGGACAGAAATCGCGAAGGATTGGAAGAGAAATCGTTGCTGGCCAACGAATATCTTGCTTCTTTTAAGGTTCAACTTTTGTTTGCAATGTTAGGGCCTGTTCATATGGGCAAAAGTTATCCCGGTTAGCGAGAAAACTTTTTGACAAGTTCGCAAGCGAGATCTCGCCTTCGTATGAAAATAATATGAAAAGTTACACTGCGTTCATATGAGACGAAAGTTTTCCCGTGTATCGAGATCTCGCTTGTTGACAGGCGAGATCTCGGTGACCGTGATGTTTTTCCCATATGAACACAACTTTCCCGCTTAGCGGGATAATTTTCTGACGTGTCAGCAACTTTTCAATTCAATTGATGTTCAGTGTTACGTCACAGCCGGAAATTTTTCCCGGTAAGCGGGATAATGTTTCCACATGAACAGAACTAAAGTATTTCGCTAGTCGAAAAGTTTTCTCGTTAACCGGGATAACTTTTGCCCATATGAACAGGCCCTTAGAGAGAATACAGCCTTCCGGAAAGTACTCATCCTTGGCTGTAGAGCCTTTCGTCATCAGAGATAATGGGTTTATAGGCATTTATCTTGTTACAGATGGACACAGTTACGAAATCATACAGTTACATTGGATCATATAAAAAGGCTCCAAAGCCAAGTCTCAATCCCGAAAACGAGACTCCATAGCCAAAACTAAGTACTTTCCGAAAGGGTCTATTGGTGGTAACATAGGCCGTTCCCTCGCCCCTCATCGTGATATTCCATTTCCTTTTATCTTAGGTTGCCAGTTATATTGTGAAACAAAATGAAAAGCAGGATGAAGTGGAAGTTATCAAAGTAAGCCTCCTATTGGCTGATATCCTCGTATATGATTGGTTAGATATGCATTTCTGAGATTTAAGCCTGTGATTTTAGGAAGCTGAGAAGCCTGATCCTGAATATTGGGAAAAATTATTACGTCATCATTATGAACAACAGCAAGAGGATATACAATCAAAACTTGGGAAAGGCAAAAGGATACGTAAACAGGTATTCGTCCAAAGTTACTTCTGGAGGAAGCCTAAACTAGTGATATTATTTATACTGGATAACTCTATCAGTTCTAAACTGTTCTCCCTAGAGGTCTAGTAAGGGTCATCTCATCCAGTGTTACTACAGGAGTAAACCTAAGCTAAACTAACTGTTCTCCCTAGAAACTCAGTACGATCATTTCTTATTGATCCAGTGTTACTACAGGAGGAAACGTAAACTAAATATATACTGGCTGGTACTATCAATGCTAAACTGATCTCTCTAAAGAACTAGTGACCCTTTTTGATTTACTGTTACTACAGGCGGAAACAGGACAGTGCACACAGAGAGTCTGGTGTGTAGTGTTTCTCTCACATGTGACTGAGATGAAATTATAATCCGTTAGCCGCGTATTGCAGGAATCGGATCTCAGTCGTTATGGTGAAAGTCACATGCACCCTTTCACTCACACCCAGTAGTGCCATGAGAAATGATTTAAATGTTCTGCTTTTAACCGCCGCCCTATATTTTTCAGGTGAATTATCTTGATTCCCATGTCGATGATGGCAGAGACAAAGGTAATCATAGTTATATTTTTCAACTCTATCATTTTTGAAACATGAAAGCGGTGGTGAACTATAAATCAAGCTATACAGTATTGCATGAAATTGGAGTGCTTAAAACTCTTATTGCAAGAAGGAGCGAGATCATATTTCTCTTGCTGAACTTCGAAACTGTAGTATCAGGGGAGTGAGGGGTTATTGGAGACGGGACTTACTGATTAGCCGAAATGCAATCTGTAGGACACGCTGTAAAATTAAAATTCCAAGTCAAACTATTTAGTACACTTGTAGGGAGGGGCGGAGAGGGGGATTAAGAGAGAAGGAGGGACTAATACATTTCTTGGTTATTAGAGAGAGCGGCCTTTTAGAGACGGGTGTGAATAGAGGATTACCGATAGTCAAAGACGTCTTATTTTTCTCCCACAGCATGGACAGCTGGGGCGTTCTCTGATGGTGAAGAAGGTGTGGACGATGAAGATGAATACAATAAGAAATCTGAAGGTACAGTATCTCTTAGAAATTATGTTTAAGCATTATATTTAAACACGTACAAGACAATATAATCAAGGAGTGCTCATATTTAGTGAACTGAAAATATAAACTAAATTAACCTTATACTGGATTTCTCGATCAGTTCTAATCTGTTCTCCATAGAGGTTCACTACTGTAATTGACGTCCATTATTGGTCCACTATTATTACAGAAAGGAACATAAACTAACATTATCAGTTTTAAGCTGTTCTCCGTAGAAGTCCAGTAAAGGTTACTCGTTATTGGTTGAGTGTTGTAGAACTGGAAGCAATCCCCTTCCTAAAATATACTTCCTAATAATAATAATAATTTCAATATGGGTTGAGCTCGCTATTTCAGTGAATGGGACTTGTTCTTGTATAGGTCGATCTCGAAGACTGAAGCCTGACGTAGATTATGTTCCACCGTTGTTGGCTAAAGTCAATGGAAATCTTGAGGTTCGTGCAAATATATATCCTTGTATCAGATAATCTGTTCTCAAAGTACATTGAATGTTTAGTTTATCTAAGGGATTAAAGATTGAAGTAAAAGTTAAGCGTTTGTAATGGTATGCTGTAGTAATTCTGCCAATGGTCCATAGCTGTTTGTTTTCTACCCCAGGTGTACGGATTCAACATTCGACAGCGACGTGCTTTCTTGAACGCAATTATGAGATATGGATTACCACCAAAACAATCTTTCAGAACTCAATGGTAAGCAGTTACTTAAGAGATTACAGAATAAAGATTTAAGCTATACGTTGTATCGTTCAAGTCCTAACCTTCAAAACAGTAAAGAGAAGCATTCCCTGATTTGTCCTTTCTATTTTTTAAAAGATTAGTACATGTAGTGTTACAAAATAATAATTAGTTTCTGTTTGAACAATTTAGGTTTGTTCGCGATCTTCGTGGAAAAACAGACAAGGAAGTCCAGTAAGTATTGCACTGCCTTAAACTAAACTAACTGTATTTATACGAATATATAAGGATAGGAGGATTCTAAACCGTTCTCCTTAGAAGTCTAATAAGACACTACCGTATTGGTGCATTCTTAGTTGGTCTAGTGTTAAAATAGGAGGCAACGTAAACTATTCTTAGTATTGGAGTAAAGCCTTGCCAGAGTACTTAGTACTTGGTAGAATTAAACTGGGAATATTTTTCTCAAATATGACTGAAATTATAATGGACAACTGTATATTGTAGGAATCCCTGTGTCAGTAATGCAAGGGTCATGCAAAAACCATCAAACATTGTATTTTCAAATTTTGCCAGGACATACGTGTCGATGTTCATGCGTCATCTTTGTGAGCCAACACCGGATACCGTACCAACCTATGCTGATGGTGTTCCAAAAGAAGGAGTCCAACGTCATGTTGTTTTGAACAGGATTGGTATCATGAGCTTGATTAGAAAGAAAGTAAGTAGTCTATATGGAGCACTACACTGTGTAGAAAGCCCCTTCAAACCAGGCTAACATGTTGGTCCAACTAGTTGCGAAGCCAGCCATAGCAACAGGTGATGCTATGCAAATGTTTGATGAATTGCATTATTCAAACCATTGGAAGTCGAACTCGTTTGAACGAGGCTTCTCCAAACGAAGTACGATGAATTTCATTCCTTTTGATCCAGTATTACTAAACCTAAACTAAACGAAATTGAGTTCGCAGTAATTGGCTAATCGCTGTTGCGAATACCCTGCCATATAGTCTATTTATAATAAATAAATGAACAGCGCAGTATACGTCAGTGGAGTTATATGGACAGAGATGTTTCTGTATGGTTTTATTAAAATTTAATGTCTTCTACTCTCGTATAGGTTGATGAATTTTCGCCCTACAATGTTCTCCGAAAGCCGATAAATGTTATTCTACCGAAGGTAAAACTGATCTTTATATGATAAGTGGAGCGATTTATATAGATTGATTACAACAATTTCTTTGCAATGTTTGTGTGGCTCAATGTTAGTTGATTGTACCGTTCTAGGATAAACAAAACAGAACAATAGAAATTAAGGATTCTGATGGAGTGTCAAACGGTAACATCTTTATCTGTTTATCCCAATACAAGCATCTTGTCCACTATAGATCTGAGATAAGAAAACCAGATAGACAGTAATATTTTTTCAAAATCAAACGTATCAACTTTGTCTAAACATAACACTAAGATTAAAATCTCAAAAATATAAAATAGTCCAAAGTTCGTCGTCTTCGTATTTACACTAGACGAATTAAACGTGTATAAAGACGGCTTAATATATCAATTTTTGTCTTATTGTGTGCGATGTTTTCTTGCAGGAACAGCGGAGAAAGCTTCAGAGAAACCTTCAGAGAAGCCTTCAGAGAAGCCTTCAGAGAAACTTTCAGAGAAACTTTCAGAGAAACTTTCAGAGAAACTTTCAGAGAAAGTGACGAATGACGAGAAGCCAGTGGAAGACGAAAAAACCTCGCCACCAAAATCTGACGGTAAATCAACAGAAAAACCAGATGTAAAAACTGGCGAAGGTGCTGATGGAAATAATGCTGACAAAGCTGTGGAGAAAATTGACGATGACAAAAATGTCGCCGACAAATCTGAAACGAAAAACACCAAAACTGAAACATCCAATGAAAAATCTTCCATTACGAATAAGGCGAACACGAATGCAGAAACTGGAGAAGTGGAAATGACGAGTGATTCAGCTGACAAATCAAGCAATTCCTCGAAAGTAGGCAAGGAATCTGAAGAGAAAGTCGATGACACTAAACCTAGCGAAGAAAATGACCCCGACAAAAAAATCGGTGACAAAAATGACGCCGATAAAAATGTCAGCGAAAAAAAGGACGCCGATAAAAATGTTGGCGAAAAAAAGGACGCCGATAAAAATGTCAGCGAAAAAAGTGACGCTGATAAAAATGTTAGTGACAAAAAGGACTCCGATAAAAATAGCGACGACAAAAATGACGCCGATAAAAATGTCAACGCCAAAAATGACGAGGATAAAAAGGTAGATGGGGGTGAAAAAACTGTGGAGAAAAAAGATGCTTGTACGAGTACTCCACAGCAACAGCCGAAAGAGAAGGATCCCAGATTTGCGTTACTCAGCCCAGACGATCTCGTGAGGCTAAGATCCAAGGAGTTTGTATTCAATATTGCTGATGGTGGTTTTACAGAGCTGCATACAATTTGGGAAGTTGAAGAAAGACAGAAGAGAGATGACATCTGGTGGAGAAAACATGATTATTGGTTGCTCGCTGGCTTAGTTGTGTATCCTTTCATAGTCTAACCATACCTGTCAGCACATTAGGTTTGAAGAATATTTTATTGAAACAGGGCACCGCATGAAAGTATTGTTAGTTTGTGGAGACTTCCGTAGCGTTTGTATTTTCTTTAACATGTGGTCTTAGTCATGGGTATGGTAGGTGGCAAGATATTGCTAATGATCCGAAATTTGTTGTAATCAACGAACCTTTCCGTCGAGGTAAGTTAAGTCTTGATCAGATGAGGATAAGAGTTGGCCTGAGAGAGTTTACTCAACTCTCTCATGGTTTAGTCAAACGAGAACAAGAGTTGCATGAGAGGTGATGAAAGTTTACTCACAGTATCACACGTACCAAAAACTCGTCACCAATATTTGAACTGGCTCAAATCTCAGCAACCCTCGTTTTCCTTTATTGTGTTAAATCCAAAGTATTTGACTCTATATCCCACCATCAAGTGTTATATATCTTAAGTGTTATGTTAGTGTAGGAAGAATATTTAGGAGCTTGGTTGAAGTATGCAACTACCTATATTTTATCTTGTTTTTTTAGTTTCACTTGAATATAAGAACAAGTTTATATCGCGAAGATTTAAGGTAAGTACCTTTTATTTTACTTCAAGTAATTTTCATTTCTCGACGCACTAAAAAGTTATTCTGTATTTTTAGCTGTTGGAACAAGCCTTGATTGTTGAAGAACAAATACAGAGGGCAAAATTACTTCATTTACATCAAGATCCAAAACTACCTGTCATGGCTTTGAACTCCAAGTATGTTCTACTTTTTTTACATGACCTGTTTATGTATGCAGTAAAAACATGAGAGGGTCGTGAAGGGAGAGTCCATTCTCCCGGGAAAAAATTAACCTGAGTCCTAGCCACCTTGCATAATCCCATTCCCAGCAGCAAAATAACTGGTGCAAATTTCATCTTCCCAGTGAAAAATAGGCAAATCCAGCTCCAATTTTAGCCCTTTACGACCTCACCAAAACTTGTTTTTGCTAGGTTCGCCGAAGTCCAGTGTTTGGCTGAAAGTCATCAACATCTTTCGAAAGAATCGTTAAATGGAAACAAACCTGCAAATGCAGTTTTACACAAAGGTTGGTGTAATGACAACTACCAGAGAAGGTTATAACATAAGATATTTTTATTGTCTTATGTAAAAGAACTTTCAAAATCATAAAATAACTTATAAAGATTTCCGCTGTTTATTTGATGTGCATTCACGCAAAATACTAATTTTAAAAATGATCGTTTTAGTTCTCAATCAATTGGAGGAATTGCTTTCAGATATGAAAAATGAAGTAACACGTTTACCATCCACTTTAATCAATCTCCCTCCAGTCTCCGCTCGGCTACATATGACGGAAAGAAGTATCCTGAATAGACTGGCACAAAAGAAACCCGAACCTCCGGTAACCTCCGAGGGTAAAAAACTCCCTGATCCCGCTAAACCACAGGCCTTGTCTACTACAGGAACTTCGTCCCTTGGTGTCACTACTCCGGCTACAGTGAGCAGCGAAAAAACCCCGGTAGCATCAACCCCCACCGTCTCGAGCAACCCTCCATCGCTAACAATACAGAAATCTTCGACACCAGAAGTTTCAAATGTTCTACGAAACAAAGCATCTGAAATGGGGCTTCTCAAAACCAGTCCCTCGGCAAATGAGTCTGCGGTCCCTGACAAGCCGGCTGGTGACGATACAAAGACAGATGACGTCATACTTATCGACTGAAATTCCACGAGTTGATCTTGTCTGAGAAACTTACATAAGATCTTACTATTTAATTTGTTTAAAGTGTACTACTTAGTATTTAAAGGCTTTTTAGTTTTCATATTATCAATATAAAATAAAGTCATTACTTGTAAAGTTGTTATTGGCCTCTTTTGGTAATTTGTGGCTTATATTCAGTGGTATTTGGCTTCGATAAAAATCTCATCTCTTTACAGTGTATTAATACTTGGTTAGCACTTTTTTTCCATCCAGAAAACCACCCTATCGATTTTGTACAGTCGTTTCTTTTTGGATTTTTTGATTAATTCGGTTCGGGTTTAATAGGGTTAGAGGGTACGGTTGAAGTTAGCCAGAGTTAGCCACATGTAACACCTCTTCCGAAAATGACGTCTGTCAATTTGCTGGATGGAAAATAGTGCTAACCTTAATATTTACAGTATTATTTATCAATGAAGAAAACTGAATTTTTGTGAAAAGAATTAATGTCTCGGTCAAAATTGGTTCATGGCATTGTTGCAGCTACGTCTACTGTTCTTGTACTCGTCCATTCTGTGCCAAATCTGTATCCAAATTTTGTTGTCAACCACCAAGGCTTTAAAAATGTCGACATACCTTGTCATATCGAACAAGCTTTTGAAGAGGTTGCAAAGAAGATGAATTTATCCCATTCTGAGAAGGTAAAACTTTTTATAAATAATGGTTGTAGTAGCGTTTCTGTTGGTTCAACCTGGCTGCCTGGAGGTGCCGCTATCGGTATATCACGTCTTTATTTATACACAGACCTTGAACAACTTTCAGAATCAGGGCTTGTATTCAAGGGGAAAAAATTAAACTTGGACAGCAAAGCTGGTAAGAAATTAAGTAAAGCGTTGTTGTTTAATGACGAAGAGTTGAAGTTTATCTTAGCTCACGAAGTAAGTCATTTGCAGAACTTGGATTTTACCACAAATTGTTTCTTGCCAGCTTGGTGGTTGTATTTCACATATAGAGCAATACCGATTATTCTAGCTAACCTGCCTCCCAATAGTTTACTCAAAATTGCAGTACAGGGCTCTCTTTGGCTGTCAAGCTATTGGATATTCAGTCGACAAAATACAACATTACACCACAATCGAGAATTTGCAGCAGATCAAAATGCTGCAATGCTTGGTGTAACATATGTAAAAGGTGGAATAAATGCAACTATGAAAAGGATGAAAGTGAACGAAACGTTAAGAGGATTGAACAGGCAAGATGGGAAAAACTTGTATTCCATTGAAGGAAACGATTTAAAAGATTGGGCGCATCCAAAGCTATCTGAAAGGTTACGCAAGCTAGAGGAAATATATGTAGAGAAATATTTAGGAGATAAAACTACATAAAATATTTATTTGTTGCATAATTTGAAGTGCATATAATATAGCACATTATGGCAGTTGTAAGCACTCTGTGTCTTGTTATTAACATTCTTGAATTTATATAACTAGACAAAACATGAAAACCCAACAAAATTATCAAACACTATTTACAGTAGAATTAAAGTTTATAGTGTACAAAACAGATTTAGGACAGACTGTGCAATACAAGCTACACAAATATTTGTCATGTGTATCCCAACATATGTAAATTACTAGCTGGTGATCGAAAAACGCATGTATTGCAATTCACCCAAAGCATATATTATATTTAACTGATCAAAACACGTTCCTTTTTATGTACCTAGAGTTGTTTCTAAGTTGTCCAATGACTAGTATTTTCCAGAGGTTGTTGGGACTTGTGCTGGGTAATTGGAGGGCATGGTTGAATGAGAGTTATCTCCTAGTATGATATATTGTCCTGATGATGTTATTGTAGCGCTCAATGAATAAAGTGATGGAGCTGTCTTCTGGTTCTCAGAAACGAGCCCTTGTGTTGTATGAGGTGTTGTCAACTTCTCGTAAATATTCACAAGCTGATCTTGTTTGGTTAGGTGGTGTTGTGGCTTGCTTTCTCCTGAAGAACTGCCTATCAAATTAAGTGCCAAAGATGCATCATTGAAGTCTAAAAATGGAAACATTAATTACACAAAAATATTGCTTGTTTTCAGTGTAAAAATTCCCACTATGTGTCTATAAAAATACATAATATTTATTTAAAGTTTGTTCGTTCACTGCAACCAGGTATATCAATCATGTTTCGCTCGCTACTTTGATTTAATTAAATAAATGATTACAAAGCCCAGTCGAATTGTAATCAAGACCCAATGTACTGTTTCGACACTCCAGTCTATGGTCAACAATTAACGACACACAAGTTACAATGCATTGCCCATAATTTAAATGTCTCCAGGCTTTCATAATTTTTGGCAAAGCTAACTAAACAGAGCCTGAAATCTTATTTCAGTTTCTGAATAAATACTACAGAAAGGTCTATAAAAGAAAAATTTGGTGTAGGGGGCAAGTGGCTATTTAATACAGTATGAACATCTTTTCTGATTAGTTTTCCAAAATAAAAGTGATCAGTGTTTTGGCAAGCATGTATGTATTTATTTCTAAGGGGGGGGATTGGTAAATATCATGTGTCCATTCATTGGGGTGATGACTATTGACGAGGAGGGTGTACCTCCTGGCTCATGAAATCTTTAGTTAATAAAACAAACCTGTTGCCTCTTCCTTTACTGCGGCAGTTGTGTGTTGTACGGGTGATGGTCTTCCCATGGTACCATCATGTGATTGTCCTGCTGGTTGTCTTCCATGATGTTCTTGGTTGCCAGGATGAACCAACATCATTGTCGCAGTGTTCTGTGCAGCCACACCATGGCTCCCATGGTAACCATTGAACATCTGACGTTGCGTCTTTCTATACTTTGCTCTTCGATTCTGGAACCAAACCTAGGTAATGGTATAAAATAAGAATTTATTCAACCTTGTTTGATTATTTCGGTAGGTATGTGGATATAAGGTTTGTAGGCCGGTGCTTTGGGCATGTCCCCACCTGCCCCAGGTCAACTGTGCCCAAACCACTTAATAACTATCCAACCTTTCAATCCCACTTATCTCTGTCTACACTTTGTTCACTTCACACCCTATGATAAATTTTTGATTTAGCATGCACAAAAATAAACTAAAATATAAATGTAGTTAGTAATAACCTGTTATAGATGCATTATTTTGTAATGGCTGATAAAATGTAGCAGCTATGATTGGTGTGTAGTTCAGATGCAAAGCATGGCCGTTTATTGGAAAAATACTATGAAGATAGGAGCTCTATTATTTAGCTAACCTGTATTCGATCGTCAGGAATTTTTAAACGGTTTGACAATTCCTTTCTTGTCTGAAAATCAGGATAGTGTGTATTGGAAAAAGCAGCCTCCAGGTCAGAAAGTTGAGCTTGGGTAAACGATGTTCTGCCACGCCTTGATTTCATTGTTATCTTTGTTTTTCCTGGTGCCATTTGGTAGTCCGATGATGGTGGATACTGCTGTACTCCTTCATTGCTACCCATTAAGTTTTGACTGCTTGCTATTAGATTATCTAAAAAGATGGTAAAATTTCTACATTGAATCGCATTTCTCGCTGCTGCTGTTCCTAAAATTGTATATAAATCTTTCACACAAAATTCCATCTACCAAAAATCTACCAACAATATAATTGACAGTTACTATTCCTAATGCTAATCCTAACTCTAAGGGGAAGACCATTAGACAAATGATTGGGGGAGGATCTTCAGCTTGGCTGGACATCTGCAGCTTGTGCTGGCATTTTTTTAAAGGTATTTTCTTTTATTTCCTCTTTCATCAGCACCCCCCCAGCTCCCCATAGAGCTGTGCGCCGGAACTCCAGCATATTTTGCCGGAGTTGGAAAACTCCGGCAGAAAATTATTTCATATTTCAATTGAATGATTTGAAGTTACTATAAAGTTTAATTACTTGCTCCAATCCGAGGCTTTGAAAATTCTGCAAGCGCATTGCTATTGCTTTTGATACAAAAATCCGCTGACTCCAATGTATTTTGGGCGAAAATACCATGCTGCCATGCGGTTTTACCTTCTACAAAACGTTGTTTAATTAAACAAGACTGAAGCATGTATATTTGATAAGTAAAGGAGAAAGCTCAAAAAGGAATAAAATAAATTCTGAAATTACACTGAAAAACTTTCGCCTGCTTCTACTTTTAAATATGAAATTTCCTTAAAATTTCCTTGCCGGAGCAGAAGCCGGAGTTTCGACTGCCGGACCCAAATCTAAAATAACCGGAGTTTGCACTGGCCCCCCAATCCAATTTCTAATTATGGTTTGCCCCTGAGCTTAATCCTTTCAAAATCCTAACCCAGAGATCTTATTCTGATGATTATTATTCATTGTACTGTGTTCTCGGTTTTTCATTGGCTAAGAGCCTACAAATAATTTTGGGTATTTGTAGGTGCCTGCGCTATTTCCAGCAGAAACAGTAATCTGCAGAGGTTGTTGGACAGCGCCCAAGGTATTTCAGCGGTATTTTATGTGAAAATACAAATTGGCGGGAAATTTTTAGTTGAATTTACGAATCAATTCAATGAATATTTATTTGTTTTCAATTGTTGCTTGTTTTGTTTTATTTCTGTCACAAAATGAATAATAAAACAATTATTGAATTCGGCTTGCGCAGGATACCAGAATTATTCAGACCTCGGTCAATGTTATCTGCTGACATTGACTTTGGTCTAAATAATTCTGGATATCCTGCTCAGCCTCATCCAATAATTGTTAATAACCCAATCCTAACTCTGGCTGATGGTAAAATATTTGGCAGGAATGTTGATGACCAGTCCAAATGTTTTGTCCTTGAGAGGAAGGGTGTGTGTCTTAAAACCATTCAATGTTTAATTTCCTTTTTATAATAACCACATAGTATTTTGCCCTCGATATATCTTGTATTTGCGGTTTGTTTTCTCTTGTGAAATCACTTTTTGCCAAACACCATGAAATTCCAGTGCGTCCGAATATGGAATGCACGTGGTACGCTATACTTTTCTGTTATTTAAAAATAAAACCAAGTTTATTTTCCTTTATAAATCACTTGACCTTTTAGTATTTATTTACTGCTAATTCTCAATCGTTTGTCTAAACAAATCACGGCAATTGCTAGAAAGAAATATTACACCCAAAGAATGATCTGCGCCACTGCTATAAGCCTTCTGTTTATCAAACAAAACAAGGATTTTTAATGGTTTTTAACCAATGTTTCTAAAGCTTCTCTATAGCTCTTCTTACAATGGTATTCTTACTACGAAAAAGATAATTATGGCAAAATAAACGAAGTAAAAACAGCAAAATCTGGCAACAATAACTTGCCCTTCTTTGCCAAAGCTGTAAACAGCACCGCATGACTGAGGTCGCGCGTTTACAAAAACGAGCAAATGTTTTGAATATTCGCGTTAAACAAATGCAAACATCAATTAATTAAGACTTAATTGGACCCGCGATAACCCCTTATAACAACCCACTTAACTCATAACGAAATTATACAGATACTTCGAAACAAAATTGTTTTATAATTCATGACGCGTGGACTCAAGAAATCGACCGACATCTATAAAGCAAGGTTATGTTTGTGTAATTTTTTTTAAAAATCCCTCACCTATCACCCGTCTTTCTTCATTAAGAGGATTCGCTTTATGTATTGACATCTCTTCACCTTGAGGACTAAGTCTTCTTTAATAATAAAATTTAATTATTTGTTTAATACGTACTCCAAATGCGAACGATCAAGCAAAATGGAATCACTTTATCTCTTTGACCTTATAGTCAAGCGCATTCATCGCTCCACCAATCAGATTGTAGGAATGTGTAACACATTGTTTGCATCGGTGAAATGGACCAATCAGGAGAGGTTGGGGTCAATGTGGGAAGGACGCAAAGTAACTTGATATCGCATTTTATGCAAAGCGCTTTTTATGTATTAAGTGGCCATCATGCCGATTTCGCTTCCTTATTAAATTGACGTCCAATTTAGGGAAGAAGTTATTTCGCTGAACTCAGAATGACATTTCGTCAGAATTTTTTTCTTCAAGATTGGTTTAAAAACAAACTTGGAGTAGGGTTAGATTTGGGCAAGGGTTAGTGTTGGTGTTTGGAATAGGGTTAGTGTTAGTAAAACCGTTGCTTTGTTACGTATTGTCACTCTGAGGCCAGCAAAATAACCTCCGTCCCCAATTTAGGGCTAGACCATTATATATCCGGGGGGAGGGAAAATTCTTCTTGGAAGATTTTTTTGGAGCTTTATCGAACTTTTTTAACGGTGTAGGAGCTGTGCGGGAATTTTTTCTATATAATTCTGTATATTCACTTTTAATGCTGGAACCACTTTAATTAAATACAATCTAGTAGTAACTCCGAAAACATTTTGATGATAAGTTTTTATTCAAATGATGACTAAAATCTAGTCGAAACGTCGAATAAACACTTTTCAAAATGTTTGAAGGGTATTGTTTACCGTTTTATGTTTACTGTTTTCAGAGTTACTGTTGTATTATATTCCAAGCAGTTGCAGGAATTTTTTCTTTCCCTAAATGGATGAATTTCAAATTCCACTCTTTGCCTGAATTTTTTTGGGGATCTCACACAGCCCTCGCCAAACCCCAACCTACCCTCCCAGGATAACTAATGGTCCACCCTTAAATTATGTGTTTCAAAAGTATTTTAATAATTATTTTTGTTTTGTTTTTTTTAAATTAATTGAAGCAATGTTTTTGATAATTTTTATTGACAATTTTATGCCATATTTGAATTCATACACACTTGCTACAATTGAATTTATTACACCCAGTAAAGATATCACTATCCTACAACAGTTTGACTGAGGCAAGCATGAAATCTTCGTTAAAAAACAGCAAATTAAACATCGAGAATGCTAAGTATACATTGGAATAGTTCTGTTGCACAAAAACAAGCTTGTATCTTCTCTAGTATGGTGGTGGTTCTTGAGGAGGAAGAGCTTGATTTGGCGGTTCAGTTCCTGTGCCTAAATAAATGAGATGAAATGTGGTGACTAGATTTGGAGGCCTGGTGTACACTATCAAAGATTCTGTGATCACCGTGGGAATTGTGCGCATTCTAAGTTTTGAAGGATTTGTAAGAAATGTTTAATTTGAGGGAACTGGCTCAGTGTTTAACACTAAAGTGAACAATATGTTGCCCCTCCCCCCGCGTGAAGGTCCACTTCAGTCCAAAATACTGATAAGCAAGAAAGGGAAGAATAACTTAGTTAAAAAATTGTTTTAGTATTCCCATGATCAAATTGTTGTCTCGCGCGAGGTCTAGCGGATGAATTATATATAAACAAATTGTGTCTAAAAATGCAGACAATCAAGCCCTAAACATACAAAAATCTTCTGGGGGAGGACCCCCAGACCCCCCGCCCCTACAAGTTCCCAGTTTTCCCGTTAACAACTAGTTGGGTCCCTTTTTCTTGATGGTCCCTCCAACTGAAACTGAAATTTTTCCCCCATTGGTCCAGTAAGGTTCATCCATATTACCTCTATTCGCGCGATATTGTGAAACCTTCTCCTTCAGTCCCCCGTCACCACGAGTGAGATAATTCGAAACAATTAGAATTAGCGAGATTGGCTAAAATGACAATGACAAAGACGATGATATTTGAGTAAAGTATAACAACAACGTCCTTGAAAAAGACGGAAACGTTACTTGTGAGAGTTCCATATATTATAATATACTCACTTTCAACAGCAAGTTTAAAATGGACATTCTAAGATGTGACGTTAAGGAAACTTCTTTTTTTTGGTTGACTCAAAATGCTTCCCTCTTGAGTTTGAAATCTGAAGTTCTTAATTAAGAAGAGGGGGTGAATAGGGGTATACAAATCCGCCGATCCGCCTAAATTTGAAGCAAAATCCGCCGAGCCGACAATGCTCTTGTCTAAATTCGGATCCACTAACAGCTCTACTATGAAGTCACAATCCAGGATCCGAACTAAATTGCAAGCAAAATCCACAATCCGAGCCAAAATATTAGATAAATCCGCTGTATTAATAAGATCCGTAAATCCAAAATCCGAACAATTTTTTCGGCGAAATCCGACGATCCGAAAACCTATCCACCCCAAAGGAAATCCTTACTTGCACCCCCAGTATTAAACTTGTAAAATCTGTAACGTTAGAAGCAAAGGATACGCGAAACTGAATCTAAAATGATCTTTATTCCCTTTGCACACATATCCTATAAAATAAATAAGGTATTCAACGATAAGCTAGCTAACAGTATTTTTTAGCAAAACCATGAGTGTTATTTAATATTCACCACAGCTATACCGGTGATAAAATGTTATTCTACAACATGACAGAGATTACCTGTCTTCTTGTCATTGTCGTATGTTACTGCAATGATAATGATGTCATGTAACAGCGCAAATGCCACTCCGAATAAGAACTATTAAGAAAATTTTATTAGACTTTTCAGTGAATTTTCAGTTGAGAAGTAAAACAAGAGGTTGGTATAAGAGATTGTAAAATGAGTTTGGATTTTGAGAAAAGCACTTCTGATGTCATATTGCGTCCATATAACTTATCTTAGCTGTCTATACATATATACATAGTGATAGTGTCGAGATATATTTGTCAGAATGCCTTTCTGCATTATTTCTAGTTGATTTCCATTACTTGGATCTATAGTGTATCTAGTAATATCCGTCTATATTAGTCTATCTAGTTTTCTATTTTCCATCTCATACAAACGAATTTGTTGCAATCCTAACTCAAGGATACAATTACTGATCATACAACTAGAAGACTCGGAAACACCTACGCCCTCCCTCCTAAGGCATAAATTACGAACTCAGTTTACTCTGCGCGGCAAAGAAAAACAAACTTTGTTAAAATCTCATCCAAATTTAACCAAAATGTATCAATTCGTCCATGAACAGTGTCCTTGGATCGTGGTGACACAAACACACAAACACACTGACACACACACACATACAAACGGTGATTGATGAAAACACAACCTCCCAGCCATATTCAGTGGCGGAAATTCACTTTTTCCGGTGGGGGGCAAAGCCTCCTAAGTTTCCGACACCGAACTTTCAAATTTCCGACATACCCCCATTTCCACTCGAAAAGACTGTTTTTAGCCCTCTTTTAGGTCAAAATTTCCGAAAATTCGTCAATTTTACGTGAAGGTGGGGGGGGGGGGCGGACACCCCCCACCCCACCAAGATTTCCGCCACTGGCCATATTGGGGCCCTCGTTTACTCCACATTAAGGTGGCTCACCAATTCTGAAATGGCGTGATTAGATGGTGCCACCACAGCACCAACACCTACAGCCAATACAAGGAAATTGCAAAACTGATATGATACTGGTAACCAAATGCATTGGTTTGCCCTTAAAAAAATAAAAGAACTATTTGAAATTTACAGTAAGTTGAAATTACTAGGCGTCAATATACACCCACATTCACCCACAGGCAATCAGTACCTTGCACGCAAGCGAAAATTTTACTACAACTCGTTTTAGCGTATAGCCTAATTAAATTCTCAACGAGTAGTGGCCGTCTGATATTCAGGCTACGTTTAGCGTGCTTTTAGTTTAGTAAATTATTTTTAATGACATTTTGACCACAATGACGTTTAATAGAGCCCGATTTTCTCAATATCACTGAAGTGCTACTGAAAAGTTTTAGATTACTTCAAGTCTCAAGCCTACAGCTGTCATTCTCATTCAATAAATTTTCTATGGTAACTTGAGTGTATGCAAAATTGTTCAGCAGTTTTATTTCAATAAATTTCAAGCGCAAGTTCTTGGAGAATAGTAACTGAACAAAATTACCAGTTAGTGAAGAAAATTTTGTTTGAAAAATATATCACATATGTTTTTATAAATATACTCTAATCTACTGAGTGAAACAACACTCAAACATTGCGCCGCTTGATCCAAATCCAATCATGGTCATCCATTCATCCATACTGACTTATCGGAGATCTTGATAAAAATATTGACGAACTTACCAAACTGTAAGAGCAAAATGAATTACAATGACAACCTAAAACAACAGGATTTATTAAAACATTTATAGTATCGTTCAAAGTATTGCAGTATTACTATAAAATAATCTGTATATGGCTTTAATTATAGCTGGAAATTGGAAATAAATAACACTCTGAAGTAGTGTTATTTATCTTTACAAATCGTATATAATTATCGCAGTTGTTATTATCGATAGGATTGTTCTGTATAAATTGTTACGTTACTATTCTGAATTTAGGTTTACCTGTAGGAATACGATTGAGACTTTTGGCAATGCCATTTCTTAGGTATTTTGTCAAACAAGTTGAATCGTCCGTCTTTGTTTACAATGCAAGGTGTAGTATAACAAAATATTTTCAATATTGTTCCCCATTGTGTTTGTTTTATCTTTTTCCGGTCCTATTTAATTTAAAATTCTAATTCTTTGTCTCAAATTGAGAAATATTACAAATATGCAGCATTGCAAAGTTACAATGATTCGCAAATCCAACATATGCACAAAAAATGTTTTTGGAAACGATTTTCAAACGTGTACGTTGTTTAATAAAATTGGCATCAGAATCGACAGTGGCAGTGTGCACGAGTGTCCATACCACATATATACAGTATATAAAAAATATATATATACTTACCTCAAAAGGTTGTTCATTCTTACCTCAAAAGGTTGTTCTGTTTCATCCAAGAGGAATCATCAGCCCATTTTTCGAAATCTGTCAGCCACACGTTATGATTCCTCTTGGGTGAAACAGGCTCTTGTGACAACCTTTTGAGGTAAAAAAAGCTATATTTACAACATGAAAAAAAAGCTATATTTACAACATGAGGGGCCGTGTTTTATCGGATATACAGAGTTTGTATATCCGATACAACACGGACGCGAATGTTGTAAATGGCTTAAAAAACGACCCATCTTATGAGTTCTTGGCGAAGTAATTTTAAAAATAAACGTTGTCTAAGCCGAGAAAATCAAAGTTAAAGTTTATGTAAATCAACATGAATCTGTATCACATATACAGATACGACACGCTTATGATTTTTCTTTGTGTTTTCTTCATGAATTATTAATGAGTTTTTTTTAAATGTATATATATGGTAGTGTTTCGGTAACCATGTCTGGTGTTGGTATGAATCTTGGTTAAAATGAACTTCTTGACAGACTTCAGACATTAAAAAAATTTAAAATAATTTCTAGCTATACCCAAACGTTTCGCCGATTAGGGCTTCTTCAGTGGGTTAGGTAAAGTATACATATATAACGAAGTAGGCACTTGTGTACCACTAAATAGATGGATAACTTATTATGTTTGTTATGCCTTTGTCGAATTTAAACGGCAGGTTTAGGGACCGTTCATTATTTATACCTGGGGTTGGTACCGAAGAGAAGCGAAAAACACTGTAAATTTTTTATTTACCCAACCTCGTCATTGGTCAAAATAATGTTTACCCAACCCATGTGGTACTGTACTTAATAATAAGGCCAAAAAAAAAATATGTGGGTTTCCGGTTTCCCGACCCTACCTAGCTTTTGGACGCCGAAATCCCGACCCTAAACTTTCTTATTGGATCATGCTTGTAAGTGTTTCCACTTAGAGGAAAAAGTTTGTGGAAAATTGAAATTTGAGGCAATATTAGGGAAATTTATCTTTGGATGTGGAAGCACTGACTAAACCATAGACTAAACAAAATGGCGTCCGCTTGTTCGGAAAATTAAAAAAAAAGTTTAAAAAAAAAAAAGTTAAAACCGACCTATCCTACCTAAGTTTTTGTAAGAAGAAACCGGAAACCCACATATTTTTTTTTTGGCCTAATTAAACACATAAGATTATGGTGACAGAAATCAAGTTGCCTAAATTCTGAAAGCTCACTCACTCTCAAACTCACTGGTACAGAATGTATTCTACACATTTTTCTTCATATTTTCCAATGCATGGTAATTTTGGTTAAATTTTATAGCTGACAAACAGCCACAATTTTTTTACCCAACCCATAAGCTAGTCAAAAACTTGATTACCCAACCCATATCTCTTCGGTACCAACCCCAGGTGTAAATAATGAACAGTCCCTTAGCTTCGCCCTTTTTCTTCGTTTCTTCTGCACGAAATGAACATAGTAACCTAACGCGGACCTCTGAACATGCATTTCTTTGTCGTGAACAGGCGGGACAGGTTAACGGAGAGACCCTTATAGTAATTGAGAGGGGTTCAGTCATTGAGGGTTCAGTACCGTGTGTGGACGTCGGGTCACAGCACTGGGTCACGGTCGTCCTGAGCTGATCGTACCCTGGTCGTACCCACTGAGCTATACTATATTACTGGAGGACGTGCTCGGCATCAAAAAGTGTCCGCAAAAACATGGCGGATTTCGGCCTTTGCTGACGCCAGAATGACGCCATATGGTTCCTCCGGCTCATGGTAATTCCCACTGACCAGGCTCAATTTTGAGCCCGCTACGACTTTCACACCCCCCTGGTTCTTATTAAAATATTTTTGCTTGTTGAAGTATTTGCAGTATATTCTCGTAGTTTTGATTTTTTTCATATTTTTTGTACCTTTGCCCACTGGTTCAAATGTGTGTAAGTTGTACACATTATATTCTCGTCCTCAAAAGACAGAAAACCTCGAAATACATCCGCAAAGACGATATTTGAAGTCGCAACTACAGGTAAAATATTTCTCCGTTCATAACTTCACACACTGAGTCACACTCGAGCAAATTTTCTACAAAAATTGTTGGGTTTAACTGTGGTACAATGTATTATATTTTAGCCACAAGTATGTAAAGGTCTCGTAAAGCCTTGTTGTACAAAGTAATCAACTTTCGTTTCATTTAAATCGTGTGCAAAATGGTATTTTGATCTATTGTTTATTTGTTTACATGCTCTTTGTCTATTTTATGATGTTTTGAATAAGCCTGCTGTGCAGTTTGTATTTCATGATACTATTTTGAAAATTTTCTGTAGGTGGCACGAAACTGTGCATTTTACAAATATCAAATTATCTTAATTTGACCCTGGGGACTGATTTTATAATGACATGATTACATGAAAGTACAGTATAATGTGCTACCAGCTAGTACTTACCACTATATTTTGAGGGAACAACAAAGAGACTTTATAGTATTTTATATTTTGTACTAACTTTATATGCAAAAGCTAGAGGTACTCAAGGAAGCTCATTCTGCTGTCGGAGTACCTTAAGGAGTTTTGAATCACTATGATTGTAGTTCTTGGGTGGGGGTTCTAGTTAGTGCAGGATGATGCAACCACTGTAGCTAAGACTAAGACAAATAAACCTCGACGTTTCAGCTGAAGAGCTTGGGGCCTTTATATTTGTTCATATTTTTGTAGCTTTTGGTGTACATACACATAGGATTATGGTTTCTGTAACTTCTAATAGTTTCTTGATAAATATAATTCTGAAAAAACAATGTATTTTCAAGGGGTCACTCAACTTGCCAACAAAGTTCGAGCATTGTCTGAAAACCTAGTATATTTCTTTTGTATTCCTCATTTTCCCTTGATATGATTTTTCATGCTTTTTCTCTTTTAGAGTAACCTATATAATCTATTCTTGTTTATTGCAGAATTATTTACCACCACAATGATGCAGTTGAAATTGTATTATTTTAATTTAATTTAAATTCTTCAATGAATAATTATTAACTACCAATCACCAATGAGTCATTCCAGAAAAGATAAACACTAACTCCACAGATGTCAGAAGTGCTGTCTGAAGTGGGCAGAACTCAACTGCTGATAATAGTAAAAGTATTAGCTAAGGGTGTCCAAAAGTGGGAGGAAGCTGAACCTCCCATCTCTACCATTAGGGGTGTGGATATTTCTTTGAATGACCCAATCAGTTTGAACTAACTGTATAATCAAGTTATTCTAGTATAATTATCACTTTGTAGTCCCATGAGCTGTGACATCACTTTGGCTGTTTGGCATGTTATCTCTCTTCAATTTTCTTTTGGTAGCGATAACAGATTACTACTACAGATACTTTATACTACAGATACTGTATTACTACACATTGTTACACCCAAATAAGATCATATACATCAATGTTAACTATCATGATACAATACATCTGTTACAGCAAGAACATTTTTGCTTCAGTTCTTGTATAATTACATATCACTTTGATGCCTGTAATAGAAATTAGAAATAAAGTTACTTTGTTTATGATTGTTTTATTCTATGGTGTGAAACTGTTTCATGTACATTTCAAAATTAATTGCAATGGGTGCATACTGTAGGTTCTGGCCAGTTAGCTCAGACCACCACCCCTACTTTGCAAGTTACAGCTGTGGCTGGATTGGAACTGTTAGCTCTGGTGCACCACTAATCTTGTATAAATCTGAATTAAGCGCCATCGCTCTCCCCCAATCGATGAGTAAAATTATCTGGTGTTAGACAGAGTAAAATAATCTGGGCGTTATGGCGTTAGACAGAGTAAAGGGCGCATCAGGGTGCAATGCGACTCATAACTAGACGCGTAGGCTAGCTATTAACCCATTAAGCACCAGCAAAATAATAAAGTAGGGTGCAATGTGACTCAATGGGTTAACCTCTAAGGGACCTAAATAAATATGGCTAAACATAAATCAAGACTCCCATGACAGAGGTATTTTCTGAGTGGAAGTTTTTTGTTTGGAGATTTGTATGAGGCATAGAGGTTGTCAGGTTGACCCATACTAGCATTCAAGGTAATGCCAATGCAAGAATGATATAAGTATAAATCATGCAAATTTGGGTATGCACAAGTCGATGATAGCTCGATGCTGAACTGAAATGTAGTGCACAACCCCACAAAAAAAGCCTAAATTACACAGCCAATTGGTAAATGCTGATACAAAACCTAGCAAGTAGCAAGACTAGCAGTTTATAATATTTGTGAAGGATACAATACAGCTTGTTTATACTGTATATAAATCTAGTGCTAACTGCTCTTTATGAAACAAAGCAATTAACTACCTTACAGATTGCATGAGCAGCATGCTGTTTAAACTAATAAACTGGCACTAAAAACAAAAGCCAGTGCCCGAAACTAGAAAGAAAATGTATGTACACAATGTATAAATAACCATGTACAACGTTTTTTTTAGGTCTGCTCCAGAAATATTGGTGTAAATATAAAATATAAGAGTTTGACAAATACATATTTATACCTCGATTTTATACGCATATCGGCCCCTGACTTTGCCAATCGAGAATTAGTCGAATAAAAGGTAAAAACTTAAAATTTTCACAAATCTTACCTTTCAGAAGAAATATTCTTCCTTTTAAAGTCTTTACAGCGAATTTTTGCATCCACAAGTGGAGAAAAACGGCGTGATTTTGTCTTGAAAACATAAAATATTTGTGCAAAAACAGGGGAGCGAAGGTCTTTGTCGGATGCTTAGGATCGCGGTTGGTCAGTGGTAATTGCCATGGGCCGGAGGAACCATAGAGATTATAAATAACACTAGAGGAGGCATCGAGTTTAAAAATTGGGAACGCAGCTAATGGGGGGCAAATTCAAGTCCCGGATATAAAATCGTGCGCTCATTGGCTGATTTGAAACTCGTCACCAATGGGAACACGAATACACATCCGGGACTTGAATTTGCCCCCCAATAGTCGCGTTCCCTTTTTTTTACTGAATTAAGATTACAATGCCTCCTCTAGTGTTATTTATAATCTCTATGGGAGGAACCATATGGCGTCAGCAAACGTGAAAATCCGCCATGTTTTCGCGGACACTTTTTTGACTGACGAGAGATAGGAGCACCTCCTCCAGTAATA
>CACRXK020005164.1:0-29009 GCA_902702795.2 Paramuricea clavata
AAAAATGAATGCTGATAGGTGACTGTCTTACATTTTTGAGGGCAAAAACTGATGGAGTTTAAACTCGATGATCTAGTTGCATGTGTGGGATTTACCATTTGAGGGAGTACATCTTCCGAAATATGTACCAGGCGGCCTGGTATATAGGCCTAGTATTTCAAGAAAAATACTAGGCCTAAGTATTCATGCCAGTAGCATATTGGTATTAGTTCTAGCATCATGTGAAATGGAGTAAGGAATGAAAATTTTCACGTTTGATAGATTACAGCAGGCCAAGCATGTTTGGGCAAGTTGTTATTATTGTTATTATGTTCAAATAACCATAAAGTTTGCTCCTAGGCAAAAAATATTTAGGAACAGTGTTGTAGCACTTCTATTAACCGTGGTTGTAGCCAGCATCAAATTGATAATTAAGGGGCAAATATTCATATATTCGTGTTCACAGACCTTAAAAACAATTGATTTCAAAAGAATTAATAATGTAGAACACAATATATGAATACTCGCCCCCTTAATTATCGATGCCGGCTACGCCACTGTTTAAGAAATAACAACTTGTCTAGTCTTTGCATGAGATTTAAGGTTATACGATGAAAATCAGTTGTTGTCTTATCTCAGCCATTATCTCATGAAATATAATACCCAGACAAATTTTAATAGTGACCACCCTAAATGCAATCATTCTAAACACCATAGTAACTTCAAAGAGTGTGTAACTTTTACAGTTTAGTAAATAGAGGTATGCCAAAGGTGCCTTTTCTGGGCATGGCCATTTTGGAAGGTTTCGCCCTGGATACTGCAGGTTTTGGCATAGTCGCCATGTTGTTGACATCATGCCCATTTTACCCCAAAACAGTTAAGATTATCTGTCCTAAATGCAGGGGTGTATATTCTTCAATAATCGTTGATTCCATCCCCCCCCCCTTCTTGTCAGATTTGATTCTTTTCCCCATATTTGCCACATTGGCCTGGATTCTTTACCACATTGGTCTGTATCTAATAGTATCATGCCCCTCCCCACGGCCTTCCCTAGCCCAAGATGGAATAAAATTACTTAACCCACCGAAATTTTTCCCTTCTTTCCCCCCAGTCCTTCGATTTTTGGTGGGGGGAATTATAGAAGAATATACACCCCTGCCTAAATGAAGTGCATACAAACTCATAGTCAGGGCCTACTGTACACTTATAAAATTTATTTTTCCTTGAATTTTTCCAATTTTTACAGCATATTTCCAGGCAGGTATAAAAGTCGGACCGGATCGCCAGTCCGGGTCGGATTAGGTCGGATCGTGCAGGTATAAAAGTCGGACCGGATCGCCAGTCCGGGTCGAATTAGGTCGGATCGTGCAGGTATAAAAGTCGGACCGGATTGCCAGTCCGGGTCGGATTAGGTCGGATCGTGCAGGTATAAAAGTCGGACCGGATCGCCAGTCCGGGTCGGATTAGGTCGGATCGTGCAGGTATAAAAGTCGGACCGGATCGCATAGATGACCGAATCGCTAGTCCGGTTGTGCCAAATTGCCAAAATGAAAATACAAATACACGCATGACACGCTTCACATGTGAAATTTGAAGATGCAGAACTCTGATCAGAAACACTATTGTTTTCATTAGACATTATACTTATATGCAGCTTTATTATCACAAAATTTTAAAATAGCCATGGAAATAGCTGAATTCCATATGGTATAAGTATGAAACGAAAACCATCGGACGGATAAACTCGAAAAAATAGGAGACCCTCCAAGTCTCTTTTGAACGTTACGAGCAGAAACCTGTCTTGATTTATTCGTCTGATATAAATTTAATTAAGACGGATTTAAGGCGGATTTCCGTCTAAGTCTAAGACGAGAAACTCGCGATCGTCAGACGGGAAAGTTAGACGGAAAAGTTGAAACGGAGAACCCGTCGTTAACCGAATTTATACCAAGACGAGTTTCTTGTCTGAGACGAGTTTCCCGTCTTGGACGGAAATCCGTCTTCTAATATGAATTCAGCTAATGACGCGTAGACGTCAAACAATGGGACTCGACTAATATAAAGCAAAGTATAATCTAGTTTCACCGTCTTGCCATAACATTTTCCCAACACAAGGCTTTTAAAGTGCCCCTAACCTCAATTATTTTTATCATCTCATTCTTAAGAACTTCTGAAATGATATAATAACTTATTTTGAAGATTTTCGTTCGCTCACTTTGTTTCTGAGATATTTCAGTTTGTTTGGTATGCAAATATCCAGAATTTAATTACGTCACAAATGTATATCGTATTCACTATTGAGTTTAATTCATTAAAATAAAGTTTGGAGTTTTAGGAGGACTAAATACACTTATGTAAAACACTATTGAGCCTTTCTATTTCATAGTAATTAACTGTACCTTACATGCATTCTTCGATCAGTCATTATTCACATGTGACGTAAATCCCGAACATGTGCATATTAATAAAACTGAAATAACTCAGAGTCAGAGACAAAGTGAGCAAACGAAAATATTCAAAATAACTCATTATATCATTTCAAAGGTTCTTAAGAATGAGATGATAAAAATAATTGGGGTTAGGTGCACTTTAAACTATTAAACAAAGTTAAACAAACATGAATCATGCAGTGGTCCAAAAATGTAGATACAGTTCATATGACTTTAACCCTTTCGACAATTAGTTCATAAAACGTTTTTTGCCTGGTAACCTCGCTCTTTTAAAAAAAAGGCGTAAGATGATTGACTCATCATTCTTGCGAGTGAAAAACTTTTTATGAAGTAATCATCGCAAGGGTATATTATGCACATACTGCATGTTATAATTTTAAACATATAGGGCCACGCACAAACACAACAACTATAATCACTATAAAGCCTGAACAAGCAAACGTATTTTTACAACACATACCATAGGAATCCATAAATAAATAGTTGTAAAAAAATAAAATTAAATTTGACAAGAAAACAAGGTAAATTTGTCTAATTTTGAATAATATTGCATGTTATTACGTTATATTATTCAATAACCATAGCGTATGCTTCGTATACGCGATTTAATTATGTCACCGAATTCACGGCGCAAGAAAATAGTCAAAGCACGGTAATACAATGGCAATCCAAATTTATTCAAAATTAGACAAATTTAACGCTTTTTATTTTTTACAACTAATATATATATATACATACACACACACACACACACACACACACACACACACACACACACACACACACACACACACACATACACATACACACACACACATATACATATATATATATATATATATATGTATATGTATATATATATATATGTATATGTATATGTATATATATATGTATATGTATATGTAATTGGGATTCCTATGCACGTACGTTAACTGCAAATCCCCCAAGCCGTTACAAATGACGAATGATCGACCGTTCTTATTTAAAATCCGTTCTTATTAAAATGATGTGTATGGGGCGTTCTTATTTAAAATCCGTTCTTAGTGATCGTTCTTATTTAAAATCACGAACGTGAAATCTATGACGGCTTAAAGGACATCGGGTTAGCGTGCGAAAAGGGGCAATTGCTCAAGCTGTCTACTGTAAAAAGAATGTTTTGTCAACAATTTTCATAACATAGTTTAGATCTAGTTCAGAGTTTATATTTGGAGTCCAAACTCTTTCTTTAGTTTTTGCTTTTGTTTGGTATCCAGTTGAGGACAATCTTTCAGAAAAATTGCAGCTGATGAGAAATTGTCATTCTTCTTCAGCACACATGCTTGGCTGACGTGATAATATGTCCGTTGATACTTAACTTGCAATTTCCCATCACGCAAGAAAGACCGGTATTCCATCGTTGTCAACGTCAAGTTGTCGGGCGATGGTGGGACGGCGGGGGGACAACGCATTGCGCTGTCACAACCATAACATTTATAAGCTGTTGTCTCGCTAAGACACAAAAGTCTGTAACGGTGATGCTCATTTTTGTCTTTTGGAAAACTCTTTCTTCGGGTTTTCGTCTTTACAAGGACAGTTGGTTCCGCTTTCCTTTTCCTGTCCCGCGGAAGCTTGTCTTTGGCTTTCCGTCCAAGAGATTGCTTCTTCACATTCATGTTCACAATATTTGTAACGTTTCTGCTGTCTTTCTTCTTAGAGTACCAATCTAAGTAACTGGACAGCATTCCAATGTGTTGAGAAACAGCAACTGCATGGGCACAAAATTTTTGTGCACGCCATCCTTCACAATCACAGCACACCTCACCATCAACTTCTTTAACGGCTACTTGATGTGGCTTGTCGGAAGAGAAACTACCAACGGAATACCACCGCTTGTTCTCTTTCTTCATTGAAGGTCCTTCATACACAGACTTGTCTCTGAGAATAAGGTTTGCCTTCCGTAGAATCCCTTGTCTTGTGAAAGCAGGCAAGTTTGATAGTCTTTCATCATCATCATTAATCGCTAAATGGTCGAGGCTCTCATCTGTGTCTTCAGGTGTAGTTTGAATTCCAAGACCTTGTAAAGGAAGAGTGCATCGTTCATCTCCGGGTTCCAATCGCTCTCCTGCTGTTCTACTTGCGTTTGCAGACAAGACTGAGGAAAGATCGTCTGTTAATAACTTGCTAACTCTGGTGCTGCGAAGTTTAGAAATGAATTTCTTCCTCTCTTTGGTAGATAGTTCCAGGAAATCTGGGCGCTGAAATTTGGCAAATTCTTCTCTCAGTTGAAGATCTTCATGCAGCCCAGCTACTGCTAATGCGAAATCTTCTTGCTGCTCTTCATCAATAGAACGAATAGCTTCTATTGTTCCCATAAAACCAGATGCTCTACGTTTCTTCTTAGCCTTGATCCTGTTGTTTGTACTTTCAGCTTCTAAAGTGTAAAACTTGACTGGAACGTCGACACTGGCTGACATAGAGATGAGACCGGCTTCTCTACGAACCTTGGCAATCATATTCTTCTTCATCATGCCTGACCTCTGCTTGACGTAATCAAAGGCTTTGCTGCCGTTTTCACGGGATTCCCAGACAGGCTTCAAAGAAGCGAGCATTGCGTCGAATTCATCCTCTGAATCACTGTCTAGCAAGCCTGTCTCATAAGATCCATCGGTTGCTGTCTTGCCGAAAATTTCCCAAACATACTGAGTTGCAGATGCACCTTTGATACCAGCCCTGGATAACATATCTTCCACGTTTTGGCGAAAGTGCCTGAAGCAACGAAGTGACCTTTCAGACGCTTTCGCCAAACAGTCCTGCAAAGCATTTATGAGGGCTTTTTCGCCATCAGTTCCAACGGAAATGATGTCTTGCAATCCAGGTCTCAACGACTTAAGCTTGTTTAAGAAATCTTTGAAAGTGCGCTCATCCTTTTTGTAGTGCAGCAGTACAGGTCCAACAAAAATAGGAGGTTTGCCCGTCGATTTTCTTTCAAGTAGCAAATTTCGATATGATATTGGCGTGCACTCATAAGGGCCCAAGTTGAAGGTAGGGTCAATTTGCATTACGGTAAACATTGCTTCGTCGGTGCAAAATGTTTCAAGCTCTGCTAACTGAACATCAGAGGCAAGAACAACTGATATCCCATCTTTTCCAATACTGACATCTCTTATAAAGCTATTATCCTCTTCTTTCATACGAACAAGAACAGCCAGAACCTCGTCACTATTCTCGCCACCAAATTGCTGCTGAGCTGACGCCATTTTCTTTCTAATGTACTTAGCTTGGTTTACTCCTCGTGGCATCTGGTTTGAAGATTCAACCACAGTAACACCTCAACAACTGGCCTTCGATTGCCGAACAGCTTCCCTGGGTCCAAGAGTCGCACATTTCTCCTTGAGGGTTGCCAGAGTGGATGGCTGCGTGCGAGTAAAGCCTCTCGCTCCTCTTCCTTTCTTTGAGTTCCCATGAGGTTGGAGGTCGAAAGCGACTTCCTCATGTTCAAACGAGTACTGAACGAGGGCAACATTGTTCACAATGTTTCCGCTATGGTCGGAAACGTAGATGATCTTGCGATGAAAATCGTTCTCGTCTTCGAATGTTTTTGTGTGATAGATTCGATTTAGAACATACTGATCATTTCTGGTGATCGTCTCCACCTTTGAGGATACATTGGAAAGCACGTAACCTCCATCTTTGTTCTTTTCCACACGGATATTCTTCTTCCTGAAGCCTCCATACTTGTCATAGGGAGGATTTCCATCGGCCCTAAGATCTTCTAAGCTTATGTGTCGTAAGTCAACCAAAAATTCACAGTTTTTTTGCACTTTCAATGGCTGTTTCGAACACACCATATGTGGATCAGGGCTAAACAGTAGTGATATGATCTGATCAGAAGTTAAAGTCCTCTTTCCGAGAAACAACATTGGTTTTACAGGGTTGCCGTCAAAACGATCGCCATCTTTTTCTAGAATCGGCAACTCCTTCTTGATTGGGGAGTCGTCAATAATAATGGGGACCTGTGGACAAGGTTGTCGCACTTCAGCCTTTTTTATTTTAATAGGGCTGTCCGGAATGGTGATTATTTCCACAGCATTACCGTCCTAGGGAAAAACAATGTCAATTACCACATGTCTGCAATGTTAAGACTGTTAATTTGTTATCTGAATTTGTTGATGAGTGGGCAAATAATATTTGAATTGATTATAAAGTTCTGAAAATAAATAACTTTGGTCACTGAAAAGCCGCAATGGGGAGTGAACTGAATAATATATGTATTGTATAAACTTTGACGTATTGGAACTTAGAATGAGACTTTCTTGAGAGCAAACGCTAAAAAAAGACGAACACGTACAATACAAATTCTTAAACACAAGTACTATAAACGCGAATAATTAGGAAAAAATTGCATCTTATAATCATCGTTGCAGATTACATTAATTTAATTTTAAAATAGGTAATTAGACCTCCACACGCATTATATTTTTAATACCGAAACCATTAATATATTTGAGCTTGAAATGACATAATATTCACAGGGTCGAGTTTCATTTAATTTGTCAATGAAGTCATTTTGATGGTTTAATGAATCAATAGAATCATATTTTCTCAGAATTTTCTTAACTGTAACTACAAATTCCAGAAGAGGAATTTGAAAAATGGAATTTGTAATTTTTCGTTCGCAAAAGTAATGGGTTCCTCGGTTTTGTAATTAATTACGTTTTTTCCGTTCCTTCTCAGAAATAAAATGAATTACAGGCTAAAATTATCACAAATGTAACGAGTAGCCTGTAACGCATTATATTACATTGTAACTAAAAAGACAAAACAGGTTTTTTCTATCCTTGATTTTCAGACATCACTACCAGGGTTAGGCACGAGGGTAGGTATTTAGGCAGCTAAGTGAATGCTACAGACGTGACCATGTGAGATCGGATAGATTGGTCCAGAACGCCCCCCCTCCCCAACTACCTGGAATCCATGAATTTTGCTGTGGAAAGTGGCACTGTACATTGTGGAATTTCATAAATTAACCAGTATATCAAAGACATCACTTGAAATAAATTGGAAGACAACATCAGTTACATGAAGAACAGGAAACAGGGTTTTGTTAGCAAGATTTTAGAACTTCATACACAATTTTCCAAATCATGGTCATGGAGACATTTTCAAATTTTGGAGTCTGTAGATTATCGGAAATAGCATTTTCATAGTCTTTTAGAGTGTATTTCTAACATTTTCTGGAACAGTAAATGGAAAAACAACAAGTGCAATTTAAGACAATATTTTTGGAACTGGAAATTTATATTTTTGTTTTAGTCATTAGAACCATACACAAATGGATTAAGATCTGCACATTTCGGAGAGTACTGCTGACAAAACAATGACAAAACAATCTTGGAAAAATTACTCACTTCCACATCATCTGTGCTTGATTCTGGATAATCGCTAAAAATAAGACGCACATACTGTGAATGGGACAAATATAGCTACAAATTATATGGCAGCACATATTCCTATTTCCATCTTCTCTTCAAGAACTCTGAATTATATTACATAATTATTATTATGTAATATTACATTTGCATTATTATGCAATTAAAAAATATATCCATATAAACCTTTTGAAGTATATGTTATAAAATTCAAACTATGGGATTCTAATTACTATATACAAATGAAACAATTAATCACACTGCATATCTGCCACTCCTCAACGAATAAAATTTCCGTTGAAGTCGATTCACAAAATTAAAATCACCAAAATACCAATAACTGGGCAGATAACAGTAACCAGTAATAATCAGTAACAAAATATCATAATTCACAAGTAATAAGAATTCCAAGACTGAAGTTCAAAAAGAAGATATGTCGTTAGGCTATTAGCTATCTAAAATAGGGTAAGAATTGGGAAATATATGTAAACCAACCACATGTAACTAATTTAACATTCAGTCAATTAAAATGTCTACATATAGCATGTTTAGTGCATTTACCTGCATGGACCATTTTTATGCAGTGATTGCTAATTAAAATCTTTACTTTACTCTCTCATGATTCATGTTGAATAAGTTGTACCTCCCTCAGCCTTCCAAATATAAGCCCTAGGGTGTTGGGGGAGATTCCGTTTAATGCCCCCCCCCTTTTAGATGAATTTTCCTGAAGGGTGACCCCAAAGTCATTTCTGAGGGGTTAAACCTGTCGGCATCCTTTTATCTCTGCAATTTTTCTGAGGGGTAAGGGAAAAATTTACAAATTTCTGAGGGAATTTTTGTGTCAGCACTTTGATCTTTTTTTCTTAGTGGTTAAAATTTGACAGATCTCATCCATAGGGGGTGTGTGGATATTAAATTGAATGGCCTGTAGCTGAAATTAATTTGCAACAGCAGGGCTCGAAGGAGAGAAAAAATACGGCCTGTCAGTCTAAACAGTTTTAACGTACTTAGTCACCTAAATATGACCTAGTATATATGAGTTGTGGTAAGCAAATGAAATTAAATATATCTATAAAATTTCACCTGCCATTACTTTTTACAAATTTGTTTTTGCCTGCCATTTCTAAAATATGGCCTGCTTTTGGCCATTATTGCCCATTGGCAGCTCGCTATTTCGAGCCCTGGCCACAAAAACATTTCATTCTTCACTGATTTCAGGAAGACAGAACAGCATGGTACTTTATATAGTTGCCAATAAAAAGAAGCCTTTCCGCGGACGTTTATGACGCTAATATACAAGCCCCAATAATGTGTTAGCTAATAAGCATTCCTAAAGCCAAGGAGCCAATCCGCCAAAATTATGGACTACAAAATTGGTTGATGTTGAATCCTTTTTATAAGTTACTGATATGTATATATAGTATAGAACACACATTTTATTAAATGGAAAAGTGGATCAGAATTCTACAAAACATTCAGACGGAGACCTCCCTGACGTAGGGAGGTCTAATACATTTGAGACTTGGTTTTCAACGGAGTACATATATATTATTTAAAATTTTAAATATATGAAATATTCATAACATAAAATTATGTCATATTTGACTAACTTACTTATCATACCAAAGATCAAAATTGCATTCTGGAATTAAAGGAAATACAAATATTGATAAGGCAGTTCAAGTGTCTTTCGATGCAATAATTTTCAAAAAATTGGTCTAAAAATCTAATAACATAAAACGTTTTACCTTCGTCGCCGTCCATTTTTCCGATTTGCCACGCTGTGTAAATAACGCGGGATTGCGGGAAAGAATGCAAACTTCCATTTCTGTAAGTAACATTTCCAGGAATATCCTGATATTTCTCAATTTTCTAAAGATCCGACCTAATCCGACTTGGTCCGACCTGATCCGACCCGGACTGGTGATCCGGTCCGACTTTTATACCTGCCTCATATTTCCCACTTAGGGAAAAAGACTTTCGCATGCTTTGTTTCATTAGGAAAATAGTTTTTTAAAAGGGTTAAAAACAGTCATTTCTCTGTTAGTCTGTTTTTGATATATGTGACTTCAGTTTGAATTATACAATTTTTTACAATATGTTTCACACCTTAGAGGCTTAGAAAAAGTTAGAAGCTTTTGCGGCGCTTTGTTTTATTATGAAAATGGCCAATGGCTGAAAACGCTCAAAACGGCTGAATTGCCATTGTGATTTTGAATATGACATATCTCTATCAAACTAGCCTAGTCTTCTACTAGTTTTGTCTTGATAAATTATAACTTCAGCTTGAATTACACAATTTTTTAGGCAAGTTTCCCACCAAGGGAAAAAATAAACAAGTTTTGCACCCTTTTGTTTTATTATGGGCAATGGCTCGTTCATGTTTTTTATATGTGACATGCTTTTTAATCAGGGCGAAGGGAGAGAGGGCGTAGAAACGGCCATACATCGAGCGGACCCATCCGCAGTGCTTCCATTTTCAAAATCAAAATTTCTCATTTTTGTCATCAAAATTTCTCTAAATTCCTTAGATTGTATACGTTATTTCCTTGAAAATTCCTTAGGCGGTTTGCAGACCTTTGCAGTGCTTTTGTAGCAATACAAAGGATTTAATCAATTTTAAAGGCACAAAATAGCACAATTAACAAAGATAATTGCTAGCTAAAAAACCACAGGCTATTATACTGTTTAAAATTAAATATTTGTTCAGTGAGTTTACAACATATACCTTTCCATTGATATAAATAATTAATTCACAGCGTTTGGCGCCAAAAGATACCAAATCCTGTCGCTCAAAAACTTTCGGAAGTTTTCGGAAACACGAGGAAAAAGTTAAAATCAGATTTTTAATTGAACATAATTGATAATTCACTCAAAAATTCAAGAAATAGCGAAACATTCTTCTGCACTAATGCACTTGGATGAATATTTAAGTTGTTGGGAAAAAATCCTTAGATTTCCTTAGATTTTTTCTCTTCCTTAGATTTTCCTTTTCGACACTAGAATTTCTTTAGAAAAGGAAATTTCCTTGAAAATGGAAGCACTGCCCATCCGTGATGCGGGCTTCGCGGGGGGTAAGACGTTCTAATTGTAAACAAATATGGCTACGCGTATATGACCCATCAGAAGGTATGCTGAAACTATTGCTTTATAAAATATTACTTGTGTAAAATTTATATGTTTTTGTTACTTTTAGCTATTATAAGAAACTTAAAGATAAGATTTAAGTAACCAAAAACTTTATTTCGAGTGTTATTTTATTTCTATACTTTGTTTAATTTGGTGTTTAAAAATGGCCGTCGAAATGTTGTAAGAGAGTGTTAGCGCGCACTGCTTCCTGATAAAAACCCACTGATTTCCAAAACCTAAATTATAATTTGTTATTACGTTCCCAGGTTGACAATCTTGCCAAGATCCCAGCAAGATCTTGACAAGATCTTACCCAAGATCTTACCAAGATCATGCCAAGATCTTACATAAATCCTGCAAGATCATGGAAAGATCTTGCATGATCTTGCAAGATCTTTCCAAGTTCTTGCAGGATCTTACCTAAGATCTTGCAGGATCTTGCAAGATCTTGCCAAACATCTTGTAAGATCTTGCTGTGATCATGGCAAGATTTTGCCATGATAATGGCAAGATCTTGCAAGATCCTGCAAGATCTTAGGTAAGATCCTGCAAGAACTTGGAAAGATCTTGCAAGATCATGCAAGATCTTTCCATGATCTTGCAGGATTTATGTAAGATCTTGGCATGATCTTGGTACAAATCCTGCAAGATCTTGCCGTGATCCTCCAAGATCTTACCAAAATCCAGCAAGATCTTGCCATGATCTTGCCAAAAATCCTGCGAGATCTTGCCAAAAATCCTGCGAGATCTTGCCATGATCCTCCAAGACCTTACCAAAAATCCTGCGAGATCTTGCCATGATCCTTCAATATCTTACCAAAATCCAGCAAGATCTTGCCATGACCCTACAAGATTTTACCAAGTTCGTGGCAAGAATACATGGCAAATACAGAATGAAGAGGCTCTACATGAAATATACTATACTATATAACTTTGATTGAATTTATCAAACTAACGTAAAAGTGTACAATATTGCCATAAATTCAGTGTCGGTCTTTATTAAATTGTAATCAATTAGTTCATCCAAATTATAATACTCAAGCTTTTACCCGGTTTAGTTTGCATAGTAAATGTAGTAAATTAGACCAATAATGTTGGTAAAATATTATCAATATCTATGGCGATTGAAATAAAGTCCAAATGAAAGTTCCACCTTGCTCAATATTTGAGAGAAAACAAAGGGAATCTTGTCTGTTCTTAATAATGTTGTTCTAAAGAATTGAGTTTCAAGATGGAACTTTTATTCGGAGGTTGTTTCATACTTTACTTCATGAATTATATTAGCATTGACACCATTGTTATTGCAAGTTCTTCGATTTTGTTTTTCTTCGCATATCGTGGCACTTTTGAATTTTGATTGCACGCATCCACGATAATTTGGCGTGTTTACTGTTCTCTGTACTTTTTCTTCGCCATACTTGGCATTGAGGACAGCTATATCGTAAAAAAAGACTGTGTTAAAGTAAGTCTATTTTTTGTATTTAAGTTCATTTCAATGTTTACCCAAAACACATTGCCATTGGCAAAGAAAACTATAGTACTTTTAATTAACACATACTGTGGCAACTTAGTCTTAAGTTTGTATATATCTGTTCACAGCTGGCCAGTTAATTTTTCTTCAAGTCAAATCACATATATTATTCTTACCAAACAGCTTAGTGACCCTGTTGGGATCTAGTGCTGGTTTTGGAGATCTTTTCGACTGGAATAGTATTCCATCCTGGAGCTCTTCCGATGAAAATAGGAAGTCCAATAATTTGATTGCACATTTTGATGGCTCTTGGTGGTGCATTTACGGTCATCAAATTAATGTCATTGTGCCACTAAAATGAATTAACAATACTTGATATTAAATCACTGTAGTTGAATTCTTTTTAAGTAAAAACGATAAATTACACATGTATACACTCATACTTACAATCTCGATCTCTGTAGTTTCTTTTTTGGCCATAGCTTTATCATTTGGGGATGCCTTCACCATGTTTTCCTAAATAATATTTGAAATAACAAATTTTGAATAATACACATGTTGAATAATCATAGCTCAAACCATTAATTTTATATGAAAGATCTCTATATTTTATCCTAGCTTCACTGGTTGGCATAATGAAACTTAACTCACTAATGAAGCTCACATTTATACCGTAGTGTGAAATTGCGTGTTCCTATGCGCTGCATTTACGATGTTTGGCACCGGATCTGTCAAAACTACGGTTATCAGGACATTTCAGTAGCGCAAGCTGCGCAAAAGCTGTGTAATAAATATAAGACTGTGTGAATATAATAATTTGTGGTCCCAGGGGTATTCTCAACGGCTTTGTCATTCTTAACAAAACGTTAAACTAGGCATTATCACGTAAAAGCTTATTGCGACCAATGATGAGGTGTTATTAAAATTATTTAAAGTCGAAATTACAGCAAGCATTGCATCGCTTTAGCCGATTAACTTAGCCTTTTGTAAGGTTATTTGAAAAAGCTTGAAACATTTATTACATGTGGTAATCAAACTGCTTAGCGCTCATTCATTCAATATACAAATAATGTGTTACAAAATAGGTTGTAAGCACTTACTTTTTATTTAAGACAGCTCGACAAGTTATCCTTTCTTCTTTAGTGCAGCAACAAAGTCGAGGAACAGAAGTATAAACTGCCGTGTACCTTGTATGTTTGACTTATAAAACGCGCCTTGGGGCTTTTACCAACGGTTGTCTACCACAAATATGCGAAAAATGCGCAGATAACAAGATTTACAGATATTGATTAATTGATCTCATTTCAGTCATTTGGATCTGGCACGCAAAGGTGCGAGAGCAACTGTGCGCGTAAAAGCCTCCTTTCACAAGGATCTTTCAAAATCATGGCATTTTTGGTATGATCATGGTAAAATCATGACAAGAGATTGTGTCAAGAACTTCCAAGATCAAGATAGATAAGATCTTGGCAAGATCATGCTGGGATCATGGTGAGATCTTGACAAGATCTTCCAAGACCATGGCAATATTATAATAGAATCTTGGCAAGATTGTGATAAGATCTTAGCAAGGATCATGATGGGATATTGAAAAGATCCTCCAAGATTATGGCAAGATTACAATAAGATCTTGGCAAGATTTTGGTAAGATATTGGCAAGATCATGCTGAGATCTTGGCAAGATCATGGTGAGATCTTGGCAAGATTTTCAGACCATGGCAAGATTATGGTAGGATCTTGGCAAGATTTTTGATAAGATCTTGGCAAGATCATGGTGGAATCTTGGCAAGATTGTCCAAGATCATAGCAAGATTATGATAGAATCTTGGCAAGATTGTGATAAGATCTTAGAAAGGATCATGGTAGGATCTTGGTAAGATCATGGTGGAGTCTTGCCAAGATCCTCCAAGATCATGGCAAGATTACAATAGGATCTTGACAAGATTTTGATATGATCTTGGTAAGATCATGGTGGAATCTTGCCAAGATTGTGCAAGATCATGGCAAGATTATGATAGAATCTTGGCAAGATTGTGATAAGATCTTAGCAAGAATCATGGTGGGATCATGGCAAGATCATGGTGGGATCTTGACAAGATCTTCCAAGATCATGGCAAGATTACAATAGGATCTTGGCAAGATTTTGATATGATCTTGGTAAGATCATGGTGTAATCTTGCCAAGATTGTGCAAGATCATGGCAAGATTATGATAGAATCTTGGCAAGATTGTGATAAGATCTTGGCAAGGACCATGGTGGGATCTTGGCAAGATCATGGTGGGATCTTGACAAGATCTTCCAAGTTCATGGCAAGATCATGATAGAGTATTGGCAATGTTGTGATATATGCGATTGGTTTGATCAAGGTTCATTATACCTATACTTATGAAGGTCGAAAAATACAACTCAGCAATAATTATGTATGACGAAAAATCATGAAAGATCTTGGCAAGATCTTGACAAGAATTTCAGACAATCTTGGCAAGATTTTGGCAAGTATGGCAAGATTGAATAATCTTGGCAAGATATTGGTAATATCTTGGCAAGATTAGTGTCTTGCCAAGACCTTGCCATGATCTTCCAAGATCTTACAAGATCTTGCCAAGATCTTCAACCTGGGAAGGTTGTAATTCAGGTTGTGGTTTTTCTGGCCACCCATTCTTCGTAAAATCTAGTACTTTACTTAGGACTGGATCTTTCTTAGTTTCCATGGCAACCATTGTGGAATTAACAATTTGTTCTCCTTGGATAAACATGACTCGAACCTCTACCTGTTCCTCCGGAGTTGTTTGTATGTTAATAGGTTTCCTTGAAAGAAAGTCTGCATAGACATTTTCTTTTCCAGAAATAAACTCAATCGTGTAGTTGTATGCTGCCAGAAGAAGGGACCATCTCTTGATCCGTGCCGACGCTAACTGTGGAAATGACTTATGTTCCCCCAGTAAGGTTATCAACGGTTTATGATCTGTTAGGAGTTTAAAATGTCTGCCAAGTAAATATTGGCGGAATTTTGTAACTCCAAATACAATTGCTAACGATTCACGTTCAATTTGAGCGTAATTTTTCTCAGCTGCATTAAGAGTTCTAGAAGCGTATGCTACTGGTTGTAATGCGCCATCATGTCCAGGCTGGAGCAGTACAGCTCCAACTCCTATAGAAGATGCATCACACTGGTGTACCAGCTCAGCAGCTGGGTCGTAATGTCTTAATATAGAATCCGAACACAATGCCGACTTGATAGTGGTAAATGCTTCCTGTTCAGTTTTACTCCATTTCCATGGAGTTCCTTTCCGAAGTAATTTGTACAAAGGTGTCATAAATTCTGCAAACCCTCGCACAAACTTACGCAGGAAATGTGCTGTACCAATAAAAGATTGCAACTCAGAAACATTTGCTGGAGGGGCGGCATCTTTGATGGCGTGCACTTTCTCCTATGTTGGTGAAATGCCAGCTTCCGAGATTGACATTCCCAAATAAATAACTTCCCCGAGCATGAAATGGAATTTCTCACGCTTGAGTTTAAGCCCGCTCTCTAGTAATCTTTGCAGAACACGATGCAAATTCTCCATATGAATCTCATCAGTTTCCCCTGTTACCAAAATATCATCAATCCGAACGCAGCATCCTGGAAGACCTTTGAGTACATTTTCTATGGTACGTTGGAAGATGGACATCGCACTGTTTACCCCCAAAACTAATCGTTTGTACTGGTATAACCCATGATGCGTATTTATTGTTGTGTACTTCCTACTTTCAGGGGTGAGTTCTAATTGATGGTACGCCTGTGAAAGATCAAGTTTCGTAAATTTCTTTTCCCCTGAAAGGTTTGTTAGTAACTCTATAAATGTAGGTACTGGATATTGTTCTAATGTAGCTGCCTGGTTAATTGTACCAGAATAATCTCCACAGATCCATACATTGCCACCAGGCTTAATCACAGGAACAGTCGGTGAAGCCCACTCCGAGTGCTCTACTTTTTCAATAATATCACTCTGGACTAGTTTCTCTAATTCTTCTTCGTATTTTTTCCGAATTGCAAAAGGTACCACTCTGGGTTTCATAAACACTGGGTTATCACTTAATGACACTTGTACCCCCTTCAGTTTTCCTACTCCTCTTTCATCAAACAGTTCAGGATATTGTTGTATAATATCCTCTGCAGTGGTAGGAGCAACACTGAAAATGTTGTGCCACGGTAGTCTAAATTTAGTCATAATATCACGTCCTAGTAGTGATGGTCCTTCAACCACTCGAATTTTTATGTCACTTACTTGTTCTCCCACTTTGACTTTCATGTTGTCTTCTCCACAGCACTTGATTTCATTTCCCGTGTAACTTTTAAGTACCACTGTAGCAGGTTTCAAAACATTTGTGTCACCACCCATTCTTTCAAATCACTAGAATTGAATAATGTTACTGAACATCCAGTGTCAATTTCCATGGAGACTTCTTGACCATTAATATTCACTCCCAATTGGTATTGTGGCGAGATTTCTGTCCCACAGAATTTACATTCTGCATAAAAATAGTTAGTGGTGTACCGTTAACAGAATTCATATCACTGTCACTGTCACTAGATTCATCAGTATGTGTTGCTACAATGTTATGTGCCTTGGCCTTGCTATCTGCCTTCTTTTTCTTGAAACATACTTTTGTTAAGTGCCCCGCTTTTTTACAATAGTTACATCTTGTATAGGTATGGCTGCACTTGTCTGCCAAATGTTGTGTAGATCCACATCTGAAACAAGTTTTCCCTTGCTCAACAGGTTTTGCCTTGTTTGCTTCCCCGCCTTTGAATGAATATTTCTTCTTGTTTGATATACTGTGAGCTTGTGTGGTTTTCGTTCTTTCGGCACTGAGAAGCAATTCTTTCGATTCTTTCTCTGCTAGCTCATCTGCTTGGGCAACCTTTACTGCTTGATCAAATGTCCTGTCTTCAGAAAGAAGTTTCTTTCTAATACTTCTACTTCGAACGCCCCCAACAAATTGATGTCGTAATGCCCTTGTAAGATAGGTGCCAAAATTACAATGTACAGCTAAACGTTTCAGTTTGTTTGCATATTGAGGTACACTTTCGCTTTCCGTTTGAACTGCCTGATGAAATCGGTATGTCTCTGCGACTTCGAGTACTTTCGGTTTGTAAAATCCTTTGAGTATTGTAATAATTTCTTCGTACGACTTTTCAGCTAAAAAATCAGGGAGGCAGAGATCTTTCAATGTACTGTATGTGCTTTTCCCCATCACCGAAATAGTTACGGCGACTTTCCTTTTGTCTGCAGCTTGTTTTGCAGCTTCATTTGCCTCTGCTGCGACTTGGCCAATGTTATTTGCAATAAAATATGCATTCAGTCTCTCACTGTAATCTATAAAATCCCCGCCATCGAAAGGTTCCAGAACGCCGAAGCACGTATTATTTTGCTGTGCCATGTAATTTTAATCCTCGTCGCCAATTTGTAATGTATTTCTCGTGTAGCCGAGTAAGGATTGAATGCCAAAGAGAACCTTTGATCCCAAAATAAGTGTAATAACGACTATTTCTAAAAAGAACCTTGCGCCCTCTTGAACTGCTCGCTCCAGTTCACTCCTGTGCATGCGTCTATATCCAGTACTTCATAAAATCAATATAGAACAGAAATACGCATCTCTAGTTAATATTGATGTCGGGACTCTACTGCAAATCGCCCAGCAAAAAATCGCCAAAACCATGAAAATAATATTCAAAAAAAAAATTATTTCCGACCTACCGACCCTAATTTTTTCACGATATGAAACCAGAACCACAGGTATTTTTTTCTTACGCCTAAGGTATAAATAAAGATGCAAAAAAAAGACACTACTAGGAGGCATTACCAGGGAAATTCATGCTCCCCCAGAAAATTTTGAAAATCAGATGTCTCAGATTGGCTAAAAATGCATTTGCCATACAACATTTGTTATTAAACTATTAGGATGGATGCACTTATAATTGCATTTATGAGGTCACACTTTTTGGTTAGAACTTTTTGGTTAGAACCTGAACTTCTCCTTTTATCTAAATTTTTACAATATTTATAATCTTTTTTCCTTTCCCGGGGAAATATTTTCTGGGAGCTCGAAAAATTTTCTGGGACCAATGGTTCTATGGTCCGATACTTTTCCCAGCCCTGCACAACATAAACACATAAATTCCCTTTCGTACGTACAATTCTCAACAAAATTCTTCTTCGTGTTCGTTTTCTATACGCATGCGCCATGTCTCCGCTTAACAAAACAGTAGTTCAATAATGTCAATAAATAAATTGTATATTAATGTGAAGAAATAAATTGTATCTCTGAAAATGGTTCTGAAATAGAATTGAAACACTGCGCGCCCTCTAAGACAAGCGTTAAGTCGTCACGAAAATATTTCGTGCAAGACTCGCTACCAATCCCTGTTGACTCGATAGCTCAATAGGTAGAGCGGCGGTCTAGATACCCGAAGATGCGAGTTCAAATCCCGCTCGAGCCAACGAATTTTTCGTTGGTCGATTGCAGTGTCAGATTAATATGAAACAAGACGCTCCACGGAGCGTTAAGTCGCCGGGGCGATGGAAATATGCAACTTTAAGTACAAGTAATAGCATTAATTAAAGAAGAGCGTGTTGTTTTTCCGAAAATATTTATTCTTGAAGTTTGCAGTTTGCCTGGTAGTTAGCGCTAATAGTTAAAACAAATACAACCATGTAGCAATGTTGTTTTAATAGTCATATAGTATGCTGTATACAGTATAGTGTATCGTATGTGTTAAAATTATAAGCGTTTATCCTGTTGTCATTACACAGATCGGCTGGTGTTATGTTATCAACTGTCCAAATTAAAACCGAACTTTAATAGCTAGCTAGTCAATGCATCGAAGGCAAGAATATTCTTCGCCTCGAAACTAGACGCATTATAACTTCTATCTATTGTCTAATAGGCTACAAAAATGCCTCCTGAGAGGAGAGGTATTTCGCATGATTACCAAGCGACTAGCTAATGACCTGTGTCTACAACCATGTATAGCAATAACGCTTTAGTCATATCTACTAATCTACGTACCAGTGTGCAGTATAAAGGCGGCGAACTCCATGGAATAATAAGTTATTGTGCCAAGAAAGACTCCAAGTTACCTCCACACGATATCAGGAAACTGAGTTCCTCCTTTTCAGCTTTTGGTAATACATGTACATTTTGTCCCAATGAACCTAATCCTTTAATGCTATTTAATACGGATAGGATGTAGACTGGATGTCGGACTTTAAGTTTAATTTATAATGTAGACCGAAGTTTGGAAATTGCGTGCCGGAGATTTCGAAAATTCAATAGTAAATATATATATAGAAAGCATCAAAATTGCGCGCCAGATATCTCCGCCGCACGATACAAACTTTAAATATATAAAATTATGTACAAATTATCCACTTCCCTCCTCGATAACGTAACAGTGAAACGTCGTGATAACTTTTAGTGAATTCTTAATATATTTCTTTCAAAAACCCCAAAAGAAAAGACCAAATATTCAATGGCGAATTTTTTAACGCTATTCCATGGTCGCCATTTTGATTTTGATTTCGTAAGAATTACGTAATTAAAATGACGTAATTTGTCATTTTGTGGCGTACCAAAGGGCAAACCTAGAGTCGGTGGGTACCACAGGTGGCCCCACCGACTAACTAGTTTTTCGTATCTCTGAGGATGGTTCTGAAATAGAATTGAAACACTGCACGTCCTCTAAGACAAACGTTAAGTCGTCACGAAAGTATTTCGTGCACTTAAATTGGATAAGACTCGCTACAAATCCCTGTTGACTCGATAGCTCAATAGGTAGAGCGGCGGTCTAGATACCCGAAGATGCGAGTTCAAATCCCGCTCGAGCCAACGAATTTTTCGTTGGTCAATTGCAGTGTCAGATTAATATGAAACTAGTTTTTCGTATCTCTGTGGTGGTTAAAAACTAACCAAATATCCAAAGTTCAATCCACGTTGCGATAATTCGCATACTTACGTACCGGATGTTACGCCAATATTACGGTCTGGTACTTCTTTGTTTTCAGCCACGTACCACGTAGGTACGCAGAACTCTTGCTTTTTACGTACTTACTTTTTTCTGCTACCACATGACCTTTTCAAGCACAAAGTATTCAGTACCGTAATTTAGTTGGTATATCATGTATCTGATATGTGTTGGCATGAAACATGCTGGGCTGATGGCACTAAGAAACATTGGAGTCGATTGTTTGTATATGCAATTGTGCTTCTTTTTCTACCTCGTAATCTGAACATTTTTTTCAGAAAGCTGTACTTTGTGAACCTTATTTTTAAGACTAAGTACACATTAAGTACTGAGTTTGTACTTGCACAAGTACGACAACAGCCATTGGCTACCAGTCAGGTATGCTTAAAAATCTTGAATTATCGCACCCTGTCAATACTATAATTGTCAACATATATAATCTACAATCTTCACAATCTCTTCAGTTATCTGTTTCTATCGCTGCCGCTCTCCTTGGTCTTGTTCTCTTCACTTCTGGTTTGTCATCCTCCTTGGGTTGGCCTTAGATCTGATTTCCAAGGGGTAGAATCGCTGAACAGGTCGTTTTATGGTGGATGATCTTCCTTTCTTTGAAATCACCTTTTCTACAGCTCCTCTTGTCTGTCCATTAGCTGGTATATCATGTACAGTATCTGAGACAAAGCTAGTCCTTATGTGCGTGATTTTTTGTGGACTACTACAATATCCCCAAAGCTGACGGGTTTTATATCCATCCCGTTTCTCAACTCGGTGAGATTCTCGCAACTTCATTGTAGTGTTATAAACCACGCATTTCATATAACATAAATAATCACTTGTTTATTACTCGGGTATATAACCATAACTAACTAAAGCCCCGTTTACACGAGCAATTTTTATGTGACAATTTTGATGTGACAATTTTTATTTGCTCGTGTAGACGAGGAAAATTGGGCAATTTTTGTGTGGCAAGTACAGTTGCTGAAAAGCTAGCGCGTTGGGTTTTAGATGGCAAATAAAAGTTGTCACACACGAAAAATTGCTCGTGTAGATTACTTGTCACATAAAATGTCATATTTTTTCCCCCGCCATATTTGTAAAAGTATAATTAGTGTCCGCGCCATGTTTTATTGCGAAGTTCATAGATATTTTTTAAACAGGAATCAAGTGCATCAACAATTATTTGTTGTCTCATCCACACGACCAAATACATCTCTCACATAAAAATATGAAAAACTAATGTCACATAAAAATGGGTCGTGTAAATGGGGCTTAAGATACATGTGCTGGTTGATTGACATATGATAATTGATATATTAATAGATCAAGTTACTACATCCCTCCCCTTTCAGTTAGATTTCCTAACATCTTTAGTGCTTCATTAATTAATAATCAACTAATAATTTTAGATTCTTAATGTTCTTTTAATAATTGTCTTCATTGGTAGTCTGATTATGGATAATAAAATAAATGGATAGGAAACTAGCTGACGTGACCTAATGGTTTTAATGGGCTAATGGCGTGGTTGGATGCCTCAACCTAGTTGAAAACCAAATTCTCAAAACGGCATGTTTAGCAATAATGCAGTTAAACATTTTAGTCAAAGAGCAAATAAATATAACCACGCCATTCTACGATGAAAACTCTAAGTATTCCCAGTCAATTTTAGGAAATATTTCAAGCACTAAGCGACCGGTCATTATTTATGGCGGGGGGTGGCACCGAAGAGAAATGTTTTTCCTAGCAAGAATTTTGCTGACCCAACCATTAAAAAGTAAAAAAAAATGATTACCCAACCTCAAATATCAATTAAAAAATAAATACCCACCCCTGGCCAAAAAATTTACAAAAGGTACCATTGAGTTGTCACATATGTCCTTTACCACTTCTGTGACATATAGGCCGTGGGATGAGCATCCAAAAGATGCTTAGAAAACGGATTCCGTTGCACCCCTCGTGGAACTACGTAATTTTCACATGAATAAATAGATAAAAACTTACTTTATCAGAATCCGTTTCTCCCCAAGCGAAACAGGTGCACAATTGGGAGAAAAATCCCTCCAAAGTTTGATATTTTCGCGCTTCGAAATATTCGAACCGCCATTGTTTTGATAGCAAATACGCATGCGCAACTCAGCCAAACTCGCACTGCGCACGCGCACAACCAACGCACATGCTTTGAAGTGGAAACACGCTCAGTTATGCAAATAAACATGGCTGAAGATATTTATAAAACTCGAATATCCTCATGTTTTATGCATTTTGAGCGTTACGGAGCAACTTTGCAAAGTTACACGCCACCAAAGGCTTAAGAAATTTCTTGAGTGTAGGTCAAAATGGGGCCAAACTTAAATGTCAACAAGCTGAAATAGCTAAGAAATCGTACGAGAACATCGATGACGGATCTGTCAATTCATACATCGAGAAGAACTCTGACACCATTAACTTAGAATGGAACCATCATATGAAATGCTGGAAGAGATTTTGTGATGAACCGAAGATCCGTAGATAACAGAGAAAAGAAGAAAAAGGAGAAGGAACTAGCTCTAAAACTATAACTTCTACCGAAGAATCACACGTGGAAGTGGAGGCAATAGAACCAAGGCGAAAAATTAATACACGTCAATCAGTCGCAGAAGCTATAAATATAAATGCCCTGCGTAAAAGAAACGCGCATGTACTCCCCAAGATATGTAATATTTGTGGAAGAGACGCCTCATGGTTCTCACTAAACAAGGTATGGTATTTTGATAGGTATAATACTAGCGCAATGTGCACAACATTCTCAGGTTTGGTTTTAAAATATATTGAATTGTGATCAATTTAGTTTATATAGGGTAAAGTAGTTTCTATGCTACAAACATCCAACCTTGTTATTAGCAGATATTTATATTAGTTTAATAATTTATTTTGTTTCACACCAGGTAACTAAGAAGAGAAGAAGAACCCCACTCATGTTGGCAGAAACAATTGATGCTGGTCTTCTACATACAGCTGCTGAGAGAAAGAATGATCAACAGATACTCATGCAAATCCAGGGGAAAGACTGTGTATCTCTGGAAATCCGCTATCACAAAGTTTGCTACTGCAATTATACAATATTTTTTGCCAGAGAGACGAAGAAGCAACGAGAGTATCAGTGTACGAGAAGTTTTATGATGTATTCTGTAAGAAAGTAATTGAGATGGAGGTCATCGGAAATAAGCAAATAAAGTATATGAAAGATTTGCTGGAGAAATTTGTTATCATTGCTAAGGACACTGAGAATGTGGATGCATCTAGATATAGAGCTTTTAAACTCAAGCAACGACTGATGAAAAGTTATCCCCAACTTGTGTTCTGTGCACCGAAAATGAGAAATGTTAGTGAGATTGTATATGTGGAAAATTTCGATTCTTCTGAATTGGTTGAGGAACATATGTAGCGAGGCAGCCCGGTAAGCGGGATGAATTTCTCTTGTGTTTATATGAGAAACTTTCATCCCGCTTGCCGGGACAATTTTGTTACATTGTATTGTTTTGACAGTTGTTAAAAATAGCTTGCGGCGGTATTTTTGAACCTTCATCCCAGCAACCGGGATAGCCCGCTTGTAAATGTTTATATGGAGAAATTTCCATCCCGGTAAGCGAGATCTAGCCTGAGTAGCCTCTTTCAAACGAGATCTCGGCAACCGGGCCAGCCCGCTTGTCCATATAAACGCATGATAATTTTTACTATAAAAATAACTACACAGTGAGATCTTGCTTACCGGGCTGTTTTGCTTAACAGGCCAGCCCGGCTTCCATATAAACAGGCCCTAAGTCTGAAAACAATGATGAGGACTTTGATGAAGAGAGCTGTACCATTGATGATGATGATGTGAATTCCAACACAGAAACTGAGGGAAATTCTAAAGTCAATGAGTTACAAATTCTATACAATGCTTGATTCTTCACCAAAAGGTGCAAGAAATACCAAAACTGAATCTTCCTTGGCCACCATTGGCATCTGATTTGACAAGGGATAATATTTCAAATCCGACTATGAGGACTGGACTGGATTTCAAGTCCACACAATTTGATCACGTCCGAGACGAATCAGAGGACTGGATCAAAATGTGAGGACTTGAAATCTAGTCCAGTCCGAATTGGAGGATTTGAAATGACATCTCATGTACAAATAAATCACTACTTAATTAATTTTGATCCAGTCCAAGGACTGAATTAATTTAATCCAGTCCTAGGACACTACAGGATCAATATACTTCATAAAGTATCTAGTATTATCATGTGAGCAAAATAAAACAATATGGTTGGCTAATTTGCTCATGAATTATTAATGATTTGAGGTGAACAATGATGGTAATGCATGTAGGTATTATCAGTGGAGTAGATCAGTATTTATTTACTTATTTGATATTCTCATTCGGATCCACAGTATTTATATTATCAACACATATATCCCTCTCATGGACAGGGTTAATAGTATGGTCATGTCTGAGAAGCTAAAACGCACCCTGGTGGAGGAGCTGAAACTCGCAGCAGCAAATCTATAAGAAAAAGTCAACTAGTATGCATATGGACACGAAAAACCAGGCTGAATCGTTCCTTGTTATTCTAGATAGTGGCTAAATACCAAATTATGTCACAATATAAATATAATACATGTAATAGTTCAAATAGGAGAAGTAGAACTTTACTAGACAAAAGCCAGGACAGCTTATTGCAGAATACATGCAATCTCGTTTTGAGCATGCAGGCCCTTGGCCAGGATCCAATAAGTGGGATTTTATTGCTCTGATGAAAATCTGGGTCCAAAGATGAAAACATTTCTTTCAATTATAGATAGCTATAATGTTTTGTAAATGTTAATGAATTTTATATTTCCTCCCAATTTATCTTTTTTTATGATGAATTTCGAGTTTATATTAATATCCCTTAAAGCCCGGGACGAACTGGGAAACACTGTTGTCATATTATTTGTCTTTTCAATCTTTCGGTATGTCATATTGTCTTATCAGCGTCGGCAAATGGATAAAGAGTTTCATAAAATGCTTCTGAAATCTGAATTTGGTAGGAAATAATTTGCTTTCTGGGAAGCAAATTTTGCGTCTGCAATAAAAGCCAATTAAAAATCACGAATATTTCCGCGACATTGTTTCTTACGTTTGGCCAAGGCTTTAAGTTTAGCGAAATATTTTATTTGTTCCTTGATCGTGTGAATTGTATGCATATATATTTTTTATTCTCCGTCCTGTTTGATACAGGTGGGTTTTTTACCTCACACAAAGAATTAAACGTTAAAACGGTATTTTGAAACAATAGCCAATGAATTGAAGTGATTTAGCATATGAGCAAGCAAAATATACAGTGTGTTTTTAACAATATTTAATGTGGGTGTATTTATATTACAAGGTTTGATCAGTATTCCGTGATTTTATTTTGTTGTTTTTGCGGAGGAAATCGGGGAAACCCCCCAGTGAGAATCTATTTTTATAGTCTGCGCGTGCGCAGTGCGAGTTTGGCTGAGTTGCGCATGCGTATTTGCTATCAAAACAATGGCGGTTCGAATATTTCGAAGCGCGAAAATATCAAACTTTGGAGGGATTTTTCTCCCAATTGTGCACCTGTTTCACTTGAGGAGCAACGGATTCTGATAAAGTAAGTTTTTATCTATTTATTCATGTGAAAATTACTTAGTTCCACGAGGGGTGCAACGGAATTGCATCTTTTGGATGCTCATCCCACGGCCTAATAAGTTTGATAACGGATTGTGAAATTTTCTGCAGTCTGAATAAACCAGGAAATATACATAAAATAAACCCAGGTGTTTTGCAATCAAAAGTGATGCAACCTGGATAGTGGAATATGTTGACTACTGTAGGCACAATTTTTGGCCACTTAATAGTCAAAGGTCATGCATAAATAAGAACAGTCTTTAATATACCGCCTTACGGATACTTTATATTAATTGTGCTACTCTAGGATCTAGAAGACCCACAGGTCCCATACTCGACTAGCAACATAATCAAGTTAGTTATGTTAATTCATTATATATAGGATCAATGCTAAAGGCAAGGTGGGTTATAAGCTATGATCATTTGTATGGCTTACAGAAGGCTAATTGCTGCGAATAATTTGAATAATGAATGTAACACAATATTAAATAGTTGCATGATGACGTCAAGGAAACTAGTCAGACTACATTTGCAACTTTTGCAACTCTCATCGCTTAAATTCCCAATACCTGAATACAAAATAAACAGTAAACAACGATTACCTTTTACATACCATATATAAAACGGAGTTTTCATCCTTTCTAGAAACTCACTTCCTGAACTTTTGAGCGCAAATGTAATGTATTAAAAATGTATATCATATTCGCAGCGGTTAATACCATTAATATATCGCGGGCGCAATACAAAACAAAACACGAGAATTTTAAAATGTTTTGATTTGCAAATAAATAAATAATATTTGATGTCATAAAAATTTTTTAATTTAACTCAACACAAACTGGTAAGTTCATGACATGTATAATTTACTTATATGTTGTTATATTGCAATTCTGTACCCTACTCCTTTGAAAATTGTTTGCAATTGCATATGATGTGAACATGTGGTCATGTATTATAATTGTGTCATGGATTTAATAATACCCCAATGGCTTCGAAATAGACAATGGATGGAAAAAGTCATGAATATTGAGCTTATTTACCCTTTAAACACTTAATCGTCATGCTCATACAGTGTATTGTTTGTTTCCAGAACCCCCTCAGGCAGACTTCAACTTTTTTGTTAAATTGTATATTTTGCTTCATACACTGCATGTGTGTGTGTTTGTGGGAACACTCATGTTTGGATGCTTGGCATGGGTTAATGGTAATTTCATTGGAGTCATCAGGGATATAGTTGTATATTCCTGAAATTACCTCTAAACACCTAAAACAGCATTCCCTAAAATTTTAATTGTTTTCTTACATTGTCCTATATCGCTCAAACTCGCATTGCTTAAATTGCATATTTTGCTTAAATCACCTAAAATTGCTTAAACTCGCATTATCTCGCTATCGCCCCAGAGTAGGGCCTACTGCTTTTTAGTCCCCAATACTTCAGTGAGTCATGCTTTGGAAATGACAATAATTTTTTATTACCCAACCCTTGAGTTGTTTTGTTTTTCATTTACCCAACCTTTTACTTACTCAAAATTTAGTTTACCCAACCCTTTTCTCTTCGGTGCCACCCCCCACCATAAATAATGACCGGTCCCTAAACGGTGAAAAATACATTTCGTTAAAATTTGTGACGCCAATTTCGTAGCTACAAATGTAAAAAAATACAAAACAAAGACGAAAAACATTTACTTTGAATACTTTGTCGTGGCTTAGGCATGTGTTTAAAACAATTAGACCAGTTTGTGTTTCAATATCACCCTTTTAAAGTGGAAAATATAGCAAAACAACAAAAATGCAGAGAACTTTGGTAACATTCGCAATACGCGCGACGTCACATTTTTCAACAAGGATGCAGTCAATGACGTCAGGAAGTTTCCTATCCAGTTATTTTACAATCCATGGTCTGATTAAGTTTATAGTTCTAAAATGTTCTCTCATCGTTTATTATTAGTCTTTCGCAATTAGTTTGTTTTTCAAGCGTTCTGATCTTCTAGGTTGCTGCTCAGGTTGTACAGGTTGTGATTCAGGCTCTGGTTGTTGTTGCTTCCCAGTGCTATTGTTGTGTTCTGGGATGCTGGTGGTGTAGCTGTGGGCTGTTCTATCTCGGTTGTATCTGGTGGGCTAACGGTTGGTATGTTTCCATTTAGTGGTGGGTTTGTTCGTTAGGTTTCTTTGTCCGTAGAGGTTTGGATTTGCTTGAATCTCAGCAGATTTTTCGTTTGTCTTTGATTCTTTTTACGTTGATCTGTGATCCTTTGATCTCAGTGACAACGTAGACGTATGGTCATACGGTGTTTGTCCCTTGCGTTTGTTTTTACGTTTGACCAGAACAGCATCATCTGGTTTCAGTTTGTGTGTCTTGGTCTTATGTCTTTTGTCATGGTACTCTTTACACTTGCCCTTGTATTTGGAATCATTTTCTCGCACTTGCTTGTCGTCTTGATGTGTTTCTGTTGGAAAATGGTCCAGCTTCGTCCTTACTTCTCGATTCATGAGTAGCTGGTATCTCGGGTTAAAAGTTCTGTATTTAAATGCCAGAAGTCTAAAAGCATTTGTTCATCCAATTGGGGACAAATCGGTAAAAGTTTGTAAAATCTCGTTATTGCAACAACTGACATATGGTGGTAATTACGACGTTGTATGTGTATGTGTATGTGTATGTGTATGTGTATGTGAGACCTGGTTAAACAACTTAATCTTAAGCAGTGAGATCTTGCCAAATTATGGATCTATCTTCCGATGTGACAGAGCTGACAGAATTGGTGGTGGTTTTCTTGTTGCTGTGAAGACTGGTATACAAGTCACACGCAGACATGATCTAGAACCTGATAATACGGAACTTGTTGTCACTGAGTTAATGAAATCTAACAACAAACCAATTATACTTTACACGTTTTATCGCCCCCCCCC
>CACRXK020005165.1:0-29007 GCA_902702795.2 Paramuricea clavata
ATGGATCTTTCATGGACTCAGGTATTTTTCTCACTGCTTGTTGTACAGGTTTCACGTTTTCTTCTAGTTCCAAATGGAGTTTCGGTCCAAGCTGCCCCAGTCCCTCGAAAATATCTTTGTATTCGCTAGTGATCTGTTCCATGGTCAATCCAGTTTGACTTGATTCTGGAGAGGTCAATATGGAATGCGTCGACCTTTCCGTCGGACTTGACTCTGATGACGTCATCGTGGTATGTGAATCCCCTTTCTGGTCGGACTCTGACAGAATTTTCATGTTGTCGTAATTCACATTAACAAGACCCATCTGCTGTGCTGCTCGACTACCTAGAAGATTCGTACAGTTCTCACCGTCTATAACCGTAAATTCAACCTTGTACTTCTTGCATGTTTCAGGATTTTGTAATTGCACCATACACTGACCGACTGGTTTCAAAATGGAGGAGTTATACATCTTGAGGACTTGCTTTGTTTTCTTCATTTTTTTCATATATTTCGTCCCAGACAGGTCCTTCTGTTTAATCACATTGCAAGTGGCGCCCGTATCGACTTGAAAACTTGTCCCTTTTCCCCCTTTAATGTTCATTACGGTTAGAATTTTACTCTTGAATTGTTTATATTTTGTTTGCACCGCTAAAACCTCTTGATCGTCCGGAAACTCAGGCAAAACGGAAACTGTGTACACTGAATCACCAGAGTCACTAGAAACCTCTTTGGTAATCTCCTTGACCGATCGTGTAGTTTCATTCCGTTTCTTCTGGCAAACCCTTGAGAAATGATTGCGAAAACCACAGTTCTTACACGACTTTCCATATGCTGGGCAGGAATTCTTATCAAATTCATGCATTCCCCCGCAATATTTGCAACGCTTTTTCTCGCGGGATTTTGAAGGGTCACCACGCCGATTTCCTTGACATTGTTCTCTAATTGCTTTGATTTCATGGTCGATTGACTTCTCATTAAGGCTTATCATATTTCGCAATTGCTTGGAAGTCGTCTCACTGCTTCGACAAATATCTAGGGCCTTTGCTAATGTTAACTTTCGTTCTTGTAGGAGTTTCTTTCGAACAGAATTGTCTTTAACACCCAAAACAACCCTATCTCGCAACAGGGTTTCTTTCAGACAAGTACAAAAGTTACACGATTGTGCCAAAGTTCTCAACACAATAATATATTGCTCGATTGTTTCTCCATCTTTCTGATCGCGACTATTAAATATAAACCGTTCATAGGTTTCATTGGTCTCGCCGATAAATGTGGTTTGAAATTGTTCGATAACTTTATTTAGCTTCTGCTTGTCATCGCTATCTGCGAAATGCATTCCTTCATAAACTTCCATCGCCCCGTCGCCAATTACTGACAAAAACAACGCCGTCTTGAAACGTTCGTCGAATTGTTCGAGCCGAGAAATAATTGCATAGTTCTCCCATCCTCGGCGAAATTTCTTCCAATTTGCTGCCATGTTTCCTTCCATCAACAGTGGTTTAGGAGCAGAAATTCCTGTTGGAATTATCGGTATAGACACCGAAGCTTGTGTCGTTTGTTGTATCTTGCCCTTTGGCATTGTACTTGACTCTGGCCCGTTTAGATTTTCCATCTCTTCAGTATCAGACATATTTGCAGCTTCTGTGCTTGTCACTATCCCACACCTGACACCATGTTTCGTTATATGACAAAAAGCACACAAACCAACTACAACATACTTCGATATATTTAGCTAACTAATAATACGAAATGTTTACTTGGCTTAAATAGGCTACTAACTAATTATACATGCATGCAAATATTTTTATAATTGTTTTTATGAATATTGCAACAAATTTCATTTTCTATTTCAGTGGAAGTAACTGGTGATAAAAAGAAACTTCCTGCATCTTGATATTTGAGATAATCATATGGAGACGTTTTTGCACTTGGTATCGCCTCTGCCAATTTCATACCAATACTTGAAAAAAAAACTGTTAAAAGCATTAGCTATGGATCTCTTATCAATTATTTCCTGGTCATCGATGATCAATTTTGAAGGAGCCATCTTGTTTCGGTTATTATTAGCCATGATCTGCTTAATACCACTCCATAATTTCTTATTGTCATTGTTTATAGTGGAGAAGTAATTATTATAGTATTGTTTTTTGCTTATTTTAATTAAATGGTTCAATTTGTTTCTATAATACTTAAATTTCAAAAAATACTTATGTAATTTAGTTTTAATATATTTTTTATATATTGAATTCTTTTTTCGTATTGATATTTGAATGGCTTGGGTTATCCAAGGTTTATCTTTTAATTTAATTTCATTTTTGGAAAGTTTCCTTACAGGAACATGCTTGTTAACAATCTCCTCTACGCGAGTATGAAATGTATCAAACATATCATCAATATTTGTAGTAAGTGACAAAGCTTGATCCCAATCAGTTTGATCAATCTCATCAATGAAACGTCTTTCATTCAATTTGGAATAATCTCGTACATGCACTTCAAATTTGGATTTTTTAGGATGGATTTTTTTAATAATAAGAAAATTTGGAAGATGATCGGTCAAAACATATACCAAATTTCCACTAAATTTAATATATTCAATTGAATTAAAAAAAATATTATCAATTAAAGTTGCTGAATGATCTGTAATTCGCGTTGGTTGCAAAATTTGCGGATGGAAGAAAAAAAACTAGACATTGTTATATCATATTTAACAAATATAGCAGTTCGAAATGTAAACAAAGCGTTTGTTTACATTACGGACTTGACAGCACCTTTAAAATAATTTTGTATATACCAAGAAATCAATATTCCGAGTATATAAATATACTAGAAGTTACTATCGCAAGGAAAATGCTGCCTTACCCCCAAGGGATTAAAGGCAGCATGCACAATTTGCTGAATAAGGGACTGTTTATATCATCCCGCTTTGCCAGGAGATATGAGGCAGGATGATTTTGATGTGCTTAAATAAGCCACGATGCATGATTCAGCAAAAAAATTCACTATTTTCTGGAGGTGGATTATGGAAACTTTTTGAACCACAAGATCTTCTCTACATTTGAACTACTTCTCTACATTTGAGTGTTTTAACTTTTGTTTAGCCTAGTGACTAATATTTTAATACATCAAAATCATCCCTTCTTCCATCATGCAAACAGCCTGTTCAGGAGGTAGGAAAAGTGTGATTTGAATATCAAACATCTTGCACAAAGTCGAAGGGCGGCTGAAAGTTCTAATTCTACTTTCTTGGCATGGGCGGTTTTATATGAGTATCTTCAATGCTTATAACATCTTACTGTTGTATAATTATAATACTGTTAGAGGTGAAGCTAGCCATAGCAACAGGTCATGCTATGCAAGTTTTTAATGATTTGCATTATTCAAATAGATGCAGGTTTATCAGTATAGCATGCAAATGACCAGTTGCCATGGCTAGCTTGCCACTGAATACTGTACAATGTTTATATAAAATTATTAAGGGCCTGTTTACATGGAGGCAAGTTTCCTGGCAAGGCGAGTTACTCGGCAACGGCGAGATCCCGGGTGACTGTTTACATGATGCAGCCGAGTAACTCGCTTTGACGAGTTCCCGGCAGAAAGAGGCAGGATCTCGCCTAGGCCAGATGAATATTTTCCATGTAAACACTTTGCCCGGGTAACTCGGCCGCCCGAGATAGAATGTATGTACTCTGCCATTGAAATATAATAGCTCAAAAATACATACGAATCGATAGATAAGTTTTCCTGAATTGCTCGGCGCCTATTCTTGTACTTTCACTGTATTTTGTAATGTTTTTTAGCGTTTCAAACGACTTAAATCCTTTTTCTGTTTTGGCGCCATTTCAGCGTCATGCTGCAATCATGCGACAAATTCTGAGTAACTCGGTTCCATATAAACAGAGTGCTTGTTTTTCCCACCTAGGCGAGTAACTCACCTTGCCGGGTAACTCGCGGCAGGTATTTTCCGCGGGTGACGGGTAGCGCGTGACGGGTAGCGCGTGCGTAGTGGGTGGCGGTAGTTCTCGTAATTCACATGTTGAACACATAGAATAATTTACGCAACCTCGTTCCCAGGGCTTTCGTATGAGGGAGAGACGAGAAAGCCCTAGTCTAGGCCGGTCAATTTTGCATTCTGATTGGCTAACACCATATTGTCTAAAAATAGCTGAAATTGACAGTTGACAATAACAATTTCAACATATGTATTTTTATGATTCTTGTGTGTACAAGTGAGTTTGGGTAATGGTCGAGGGTCGAGGGTCATAGGTCGAGGGTCATAGGTCGAGGGTGAAAAGTCGAGGTCGAGGGTGAAAAGTCGAGGTCGAGGGTGAAAAGTCGAGGGTCGAAAGTCGAAAATACTAAATTTTTATCCATTTTAAAAGTTTTACAACCATTAAACGCGGCAAAACAATTAGTTTTCCTGTCAAAACTGAAAAATTTCGCCTATGGCTATGCCGTATGGCTATGTACTGTATATAAACTGAATGTTTCGCTTGTGGAACTAAAAGTCTGATGCGAGGTTTGATGTTCAGTGAAAGCATACATCTTTTATTTTATATTGGAGTTTAAAATATACGATTATACAAAAATGGCGTTTCACTCTCATGAGAAATTTGATTATAGGTACAAATATGTTATCTCTTGGAGGCGAAAGAGTTCTGAAATTCTCAGAACTTCAACTTAACGATACTCCTCATACCGCGTATGGTTTGGGAGGTTTAAAGCATTAGGGTGCAGACTCGTCCCCAGTCGTTATTTGAATTTCAATTTTATAGGGACGAATAGGTATATATCCATATATATATGGATTAATATCAAGATTAAGAAACGGCAAAAGAGTTGGGTGTTCCTAACAAGATTTCAGAACGTTGCAGAAGTTAGAAGTGCTTCACAATTCCATTGTGACAGCATGCCCTAATTCAGAACTACGAACGATCCATGACGTCCTTCGCGATGCAGTGGTCTCATGAAATAAGGAAACGTATTCGTGCTAGGAACACACGGGAATTTCGGACGAATAAATCTTGCTTGTATTTTGTAGATATAATAATACTTTGTTTCATAATAAACAATTTGTTAAGTGTCGTTTATTTACTGGTAATAGTGCATGTTTCAGTCGGGCAAATCTTGATTAATATTTGATACGCCGTTTTTTGCATATTTCAGACACATCCAGAAATATGCTCCCGATTTTAAAGATTAATATCTCCGTGAATTTTGAAGTGAAATACAACTGTAATATATCAAAATCTAAGTTAGTCCTTTCTCTATTTGATGCAAGTTATTTCGCTTTAAAAGCTTTAATTGTTTAGAAGTTATTACGAATCAAACAGGAGTACTTTTTTTTGGGACACCCGATATATATATATATATATATATATATATATATATATATATATATATATATATATATATATATATATATATATATATATATATATATAATAATATTCAATATTGAATTTGTGCGTAGTGAACTAGAGTGCTCAACACCAATAAATCAGTAGAGCAAATAAAAAGACATAAACAACAAATTTCAATCTTAAAATTTTATTTCATCGCTACACAATGTTTCACGTACAGCGTACGATCAAGGTACATGTACCTTTATCATAAAGGTACATGTAGTCTATATATGAATATTAAATCAGCATACACCGATCTATTTCACAGTATATAAGGTTCATCATGTGGCTAATGAATTATTCATGAATTTTAGAAATATTTATATATATATATATATATATCGAGAACATTTTCTACTCATCATATATATATATATATATATATATATATATATATATATATATATATATATATATATATATATATATATATATATATATATAACAATTATTCGCCGAAGGCGAGGTGATTATCGGTGAATAAAAACCGTGTTGCTGTCGTTGATCATTTTCAATTCTGTGCCAGAAAGTGCAACTGACGGCATTCGTATGGCCCCGGAACCCCCCTTAGATTTCAGCTCTTTAAATATCAAACTACGTCACTGCCTATATATATATATATTATATATTCCATATATACCATTCCATACCAGTGTGGAATGGTGAGTGCCTGTGACTGACATGTGCATTCTGCATGTATAAGGTACGTTAATTAATGTGCACAGGTGTCTACACATATATGCATGTTGAACTGTTTTTTACCAGTGTAGGTATATAGTGCCAATAAAATCGAAGGGCCTTCGCTCGAAACGTCGAAATTCTTCTTATATATTTTCAGGTAGTTGCCTCCCTACCAATGAAAGCTTGTTCAGTCGACTCGGTGCCTGTCACCTCTGCTTATAGCGCATTCATCTTGAAACCGAAAACATAGGAGATATTTTGAAGCTGCATGTTTTTCACAGTTGGTTTTCTTATACGTACCCACGCATTTTGCGGCTATACCTCATGACTTCACGTGTGCAAACCTATCTTAGCGTGTTTGTAGTAATTCAATACAAGCTACTTATGGCCCATTAGCTGTTGATAATGTTTGTTAGTTACCCGCCTACCTTCTGTACTGAATAGGGAAGGGATTAACTCACTGTTGAAGTGTTGATTGCAACCCAGCCCAGCGGAACAGCAGCCGGAACGAAAATTCACGCTATTTTACGTCGGCCAAAAACAAAGTGATTATTATTGAGTTAAACCTGAGTGTCTTGACTCAACAATTGAGTAAAATAATTCCGACCCACAGTGCATGACCTAAATTTATGAGCAAATTTACGCGTTTTTTTGTGAAGTTCATTTTTTTAAAGATTTATACTTTACTCAAAAAATTGGGTAAATAGTTGAATTTACTGATAAATTTGAAAATTTTTGCTCACTTTATTTCAGTCACTGCATGTGTGTGCAAGGTCACGCTATTGAGCACTGACTACTCAGGAAACTGTTCTTTTGTACGGTAATGTTGACTTTGGCCCTATTATAATACTATTAATAGATTTATTTATTATCTATAATTACTTATCTGTTTACAACATAATATATGTATATACTCTTTTATAATCGATTTTTAAATATGTAACTTTACATGCAATTATAAGACGCATCATGTTAGTGTAAACATAGAATGTATACTATCCTGCAGACGAACTAACTGAATAGAGGAACAAATCTTCCCTGATATTTTCCTGATATACTGGTTCGTCTAAATACCATTACACTGGCCGATTTACACTACACAACTTTTGCCTTAAACTGTATCATGCAACCTGCAGTTACAACTTGAGTTGTACTGTGTAAATCAATGCACAACTCACCTACGACAACTTATACGCGAGTTGTTTGCTTGATTTTAATACACAGTAGCTACAACTCAAGCTGTAAGGAAGGGGGCATTGGGGGGTATTCAATACCGTAATACCGGTCATACCGCAAGCAAATTTTGCCAATTACCGCAGTTTTTGAGTCCAAAATTGCAAATACCGCAAGATTTCCAATATCGTAATATCGCAATTTTTCAAGGAAAATGCCGAAATACCGTGAGAAAAATAAGCTAATAACGCCATACCGTAAATCCCAATGTCCCCCTCTGTAAGCAGGTTGCATGCGACAGTTTTTGGCAAAAGTTGTGTAGTGTAAACCGACCTTTACACGTTCGTCGTTGCAGATAAGTTTTGTTGACGACGGATTATACGGATAATCCGTCTATTTGCCGTACTGATCAGCTCGCCCAGACGGATCAAAGCCCGCCCCTAGTCAAACAATTGAGTTAATGAGACTTGAGAAGCGAGAGCTTGCACGAGAGTTTTCTCAACTCTCATGCCCCGGTCAAACGAAAACAAGAGTTGCATGAGAGTTGATGAGAGTTGACTGGATATATCCAGTACTGGCTAGCCAAAACTTTTATCAACTCTTACCAAAATTCGAACCAGTTCAAAGTTGAGATGCATTGGAGTCAATAAGAGTTTGCGGTCAAACGCGAGCAAAACAATTTGCTGAACAATCTATTTTTCATGTGGCAATATTATATTCGTCAAACGCTTTGGCGACTCTTACTGGCTGAAATTGACCTTCACGGCAAACAGTATGGTCGGCCTTTTGCTTTGCGGTCCAGTTTCCTTCCGTGACTATTAAAGGGTAAGGCCGAGGTTAAGGTTGTAATTTTAGCCAAGTTTATAGCCGCTTCTCCGCAGACGTGTTTGCGTGGTTGCGTGCGCGGTTTGCCACGGTGATATTACTAGGTGTTGATGGCACAAAGGTTCAGTGTTTGTTCTTTGCACCTTCTGTGAATAGGCTTCATTCTTCCTGCAATATGTTGTTGTCTGATTATAACGGAATATAGAGAACTTCAGTATAAGTTTCCAAAATAATAAGTAAAGTAAGTAACAAGTAAAGTAAGTAATAAAGCTCAGTCATGTATACGTGGTGATGGTAGAGTGGTTTATGCATGTGTCTTGCATGCATGTGACTGGGGTTTGATTCCAACAATATATCTAATTATGTGAGTATCAATTTCGCAATCATGCAGTCACATGTGAAAAGTGTACTTCCGGTTTGACTTCATAAAGTTAATTGGAATTGTACAAGAGTTGTAGTCTAGTACAAGACAGCGGCGATAAAAATATCTTCATAAAAAGTTAAACACTCACTTGACCAAATTGGTCTCCTTAATATATTGAGATGCCGCTTTGAACAATTTACCAAAACTGTCAAACTTCGCAAATCTTCCTGCCTGATATAGAGGGATGAGATATATATATATAAAACGAGAAGTCACAATCATCTCCGGCTTAATTATGTATAAGCCGCTTGAAACGGCAGTCTGTCTTAAACAAGCTATATATGGCTGAAATTTTCATGATAGTCATAATAGATCATCAGTAGCCTCGTCGGGATACTTTTAGCGACAGCCAGCTCCCAATGCAAATGTAGTTTTAGAATACACAAAATTTGGTACTTGGTGAAACAATAACGAGTCTGAATCTATTCATGTCTCTATATTTTACTATACTTATTTGTGTGTTACAAAATAGCTGGTATACGTCAGGCATATATATGTAACGAAGAGGATCCCCAAATCTCAATAGGTTTTGCAGGATAACGTTTATTTTGGTAACGAGAAACGGGATATATGAACGGAATTTGGGATTTCTGAAAGTCGCGGGACACGAGATTTAGGGAGATTTATGAACGCGATACGGGAAAATGAAGAAATTAGTCGTCGGGATTTTTATAGTGACCCCTTGGTTAATTATTATCTATACATAATTTCTATAGATTTCTACATGGCAAATATTTTTAAACAAATATTTTGACAAAGGTTTTTTAATAACCAAAGTTTAAAAAAATTTTGTCGGGATCAGCTAGAAATAGCTATCGGGATTACAGGATGGATCGAAATTATGGAGTAGAACAACGTACACTGGCAGGCAATTTCTCTCTTTACGTACGGCTTTCTATATACATATATGTAGATGAATTATAAAATGAAATATCTTTTCTTCGGCCAAATTCGTCCAGACTGATCATATCTGATCAATCTTTAGTTATTTATCATGTCAATAAATACCGCTGGCTTGTGAGACACTTATTGCATCAATCTCGTTCCCAGAGTATACTCTGGGAACGAGATTGTTATTGCATCAGTTCATTCATCGGGGTCATTGCTCTGGTACGAGACTGATCGGGGATCGACGTCCTAATCGGAGTTGCGCAGTGTGTAAGAGCGTCACGACTAAAAATAGACTATGGCGTAAGGTTACCGAAGCACATGTTGAGATTATAGATACGCTTGGAGTCCTAGGCATTGTTGTGATTTTGCAGCTCAGTGATCACAAGCTGGTACCATGAGTAGGATTATTATATTTAATTTCTCAATAAAGCAAATAATTTGATGTTAAATTAAGCTTAATTAATGTCAATATTTGTACCAGATCTAGTTTCTTTTCATTGCTACCCAAAAGCCATTTACGGCTTCGTTACGCTTTTTGGCAAATAGTAATCTGTTGTCCATTAATGTGTCCAAACAATAACAGACCAAGTTGGGTAACACCTTTCGTTTGCTGAAATTAACTACGTCTATATTTGGTCGCTCTATACTGATGCAGATCAAAACTTTTCCAGAGATAACTCGGTTGTTCCACTATTATATCAATGCCAGTTACAGCCTTAGATGAGAAAACTAAAGCACACTAACGTAATTATACTGGATAGCTCTTTCAACTCTAGTAAAACTGACTTTCCAGTAAAGCCGGGTCCGTCCTTTATTTAACAGATCTGGTTGTATAAAATTCTCAAGTGCTATACAGTGTAACCGCCATTGTTCGGTAGTTTTGTACTCTAAACTGTATACGCGATTTTGATTGGTAAACTGCAATTATAATAACCTTGAGTACCTTAAATCGTCCCCTGTATTCGAACTTACAATAAACTAACCTGAAAACTTTACTTATACCAGTATAAGCCGGCTTTATCAGTTTTATGCTACTTTCCCTAAAGGATCAGTTCTTATATATTGATTTGATGTTTTGTCTAAACTGTCCTCTGTAACAGTCATGTGAGAGGCATCTTTATTGGTCTAGAGTAATAATACTACAGTGTTACTACAGGAAGCTAAACTTATAATATGTGCTAACTTTAGTTATACTTGATAGCTTTATATAATGCGCTATCAGTTCTAAACTATTCTCCCTGGAGGTCAAGTAAGAATTACTTAACGCTCCACTGTTGCTATGAGAAAACTGTAGTGCCCGACGAAGAAAACTCGCGGTTTTAAGTGGAATCAAACTTGAATCATTCTTCTCACATGTGACTGAGACAAAATTATAATCCAACAACTGTATATTGCAGAAATCGTATCACAGCCACTGAAGTACATGTGCTAAAATCAAATTAGGTATTACCAGGCACGGTTTATAATTCTCGAAATTATGCCATCAAAACTCAACCCTGCAAGCATTGGCCAACTGCAATATGGCCTAAACAACGTTACGCGTTACTGGAACAACTCATTAGGCTCCAGCTGTGTCAATTGTAAAGCATTACTGACTTTGTGGCCATTTTTAGTTACTGAATGCAGTAATGCTGCCAAGTGACGCGGAAAATGTGATGGATAAAGCTCAAAAGCACGCCAATCGTGCCAGCTGTGTAGATGTGTCTTTCTTTGGCGTGCTTCTAAGACAAAGAGACGCGTTATATTTCAGCGTTTGTATACGAGGGCTATATAGATAAGGCGGAACAAAGGGCTCGAATATAGTAACACGTGTCGTACACTTGAGTGTAGGTACAGAGGCCGCTGACCTCATGAGTAGCACTGTATTATGCAGCTATCCTCTATATATAAGTGTAAGATAAGAAACAAAAGACGCCAATATATAGTCACATGTGTCATGCCCTTGACCGTTGGTATACCGCTGACCTCGTGAGAAACAAATGATACAATGGTCGCATCGTGTTGCATTTTATCCTACACTTATTGAAACTAAAGCGTGGGGTTTTGATATATATATAGACTCGCTGGTTTATACAGAGTCGTGGGAATAAGGAGCTGTTTACATGAGCCCGGTTTGCCAGAGTGGGATGGAAGGCGAGATGATTTTGATGTATTTGAAGTAAATCACTAGGCGAAATCGAAAGCCGGTTAAAAGAACTCAAATGTTGTAGAAAAGATCTCGTAGTTTAAGAAGATTATTTTTGCTGCTTGAATAACCTTTCGTTTACAATACAATAATTTATCCATGGAAAAATAATGTAATTTTGCTGAATCGTGCACTCTAATTAATTTTTTCAGTACATCAAAATCATCCCAAGTCACATCTCGTCCCGTTATAGCGGGATCATGTAAACAGACCCTGAGTCAGTCTTTCTGCGCCATATATATGCAGGTTAAAACGAACCCAATACAGAACGCAATTTGACGCACAAAGATTCCTGCACGACGAAGGCCAAATCCAAAAGTATAGAAAGTAAATAAATAAAAGCCATAGACGAAAATTTCGTCTGCACATTTAAAATCATGATCATTATTTGGATTACAAAGCATTATAGACTTATATTTAACAAATATAAAACATTTTCCGTGTTGATATACAGTTATATCAACACGAGTGGAATTGGGAAAACGAGAAATTGTATGGAAACACGACGCCCGAAGGGCGGAGTGTTTTCATACAATTTCGAGTTTTCCCAACTTCCACGAGTGTTGATATAACTATATATCAATATGGAAAAAATGTTTTATATTTTTTTTATAATATAGCAATGTCAAAAGCCCGAAGGATAAGCAAAATTTCCGTGTTTACAAGCGGCGGAAAATTTCCCGTGTTGACATTGAGTTATATCAACACGGCTCTTAGCCAATCAGCGTTCAGAATTTACAAATGCTATATTATAATTTCCTTTGATAAATGGTACTATAGCCTTCAAGATTCGTCTGCTAAGTCAACATAGTATATTCTTAGACCAGACGCCTAACAGAAAAATTGGCATGTCTACCTCAATAAGGAAATGATTAAGTTATCATACTTCAGTTTCGGGAACTTTGACGTAATTTTTATAAATATAATAATTCTAGATAATTTGCATTTTTCATTTCTGGTCCAGTATCCTGACACACCTAGACAGATATTGAGAAGTTTCCGAAATATCTCAAAGAGTTACCGTTTATCCTATAATCGCATGGTGTAATTGCAAGCACTGTCTACATGTACAGTATATCGCATCCGGCAGACGTACTGTTAATCGTTGAGATCGGGTATACAAGAAACTAAGAAAGAGTTTGCACTAGAGTCTCTCCAAATTATGGCTCAGTCAAAGAGCCATATGGCTCAGTCAGTAAGAGTTGACAAGCCAGAATTACCAACTCTTCGGGGGATGAGACGAAATTTTCGAGAATAAAATTTCCGCATTCCCAAGGGGGATTTCGTGCTAAATACCCAAAAGTTGAAGTTATTAATCCTTAAACTGTTCAAAATGAAAATTTCGTATTTCATGACATATTTTGAAATGATTCCTCATTCCATTGGACTGTGACCGAAAAATTTCATATTACACAAAAAAGTGAACAAAATTCCCCATTTCAAAATTCTGCCTTATCCCCTCTGGAACAAGAGTCCCATCCGAGTTGACAAGCGGGAGTGTACAGATGACTCGCATGTGTCATAACTCGGTTTAACAGGAACAGGAGCCACACGAAAGTGGCAAGTGTGAGTTTACATGAGATTCCTCGTGAGTTTACATGAGATTCCTCATGCCAGTGTGAGTTTACATGACATCACTCATGTGAGTTTACATGAGATCACTCATGTGAGTTCACATGAGATTCCTCATGTGAGTCATGAGATTCGTCATGCGTGAATAAAGCTCCATACAGTTATATCAAAGCGGTCAGTAGACAAAACACGCGGAAGCGAGGAAACGCGCGAGGGAAATATATATATACTACTTTTTGTGTGTGTTGGTGTTATGTACTCAGGTGAATATGATGTTTGTGGTGTTACTCTGGGTGTACATCCACACCGAGCAAGCCGTATGTTGGCGTTATGTACTCACCTGAATACATAACACCAACACACACAAAAAGTGGTATATCTTAGAATACATTGATATCGTAGGAACTAGACTCAGTTCCGAAATATCACCAACTCGAACCAACTTGGCCTCGTAGCGTACTTGGTAGAGCATTGGACTACTATCCCAAAGGTCACGGGTTCGATTCCCACTGTGGTCAGGCAAACTTTTCAGCTTGCTCGGTGTGGATGCACACTCAGAGTGACACCACAAACATCATCATCACCACTACCACCAGCACCATCATCATAATTTCCACCATCGTCATCATTACTACACCATCGTCACCACCACCAGTAGAAGTCCTGGAATTCCTTTCGAATTGTGCTGATAATACTTAAACCACAGAATAACAATTTAACCAGAAGTCCCACTCTCGACATATCAAAAAGCTGATTACATTTGTTTAGCGATCTGGAAACGAGTCCGTTGCATAAATTTGCATGGCTTGGCCGCGCTCGTTTCAGATAGCGGCGAAAAGAGTGTAATGTGGAGAGTGGAGCCTCCGGTTAAATTGTTATTCTGTGCTTAAACATTATATACACAATTGATTTTGAATAAATTGTAGAGTTTCATAAAGCAAAATCTGTGCCATTTTCAAATTTTCCAGGTCTAGATCCTTCAATCTACAGAAAAATGTCCTGCATTTCAACTTCAATAAAAGAGTTGAAACCCTGTAAGTGACATAGAGGTTTAAATATTTCATAAACTTTCGATAGATCGTTACAAATTTATCAGTTGTGAGTAGTTATCCCGAGTAAAGTGTTATTGGCTCGGGGAAAAGGGCGTAAAATTCTGACGTACTACAAACACTTAATTATCAAAATCACCATCATCATCACTATGCACTATATCATTTTATAACTAGTATTTGTAAATTCTGAACGCTGATTGGCTAAGAGCCGTGTTGATATAACTCCATGTCAACACGGGAAATTTTCCGCCGCTTGTAAACACGGAAATTTTTCTTATTCTTCGGGCTTTTGACATTGCTATATTATAAAAAAAATATAAAACATTTTTTCCGTATTGATATATAGTTATATCAACACTCGTGGAAGTTGGGAAAACTCGAAATTGTGTGAAAAGGTTTCCACACAATTTCTCGTTTTCCCAATTTCCACTCGTGTTGATATAACTGTATATCAACACGGAAAATGTTTTATATTTGTTAAATCGTCACCACTACGAGTATCATTTCATCATTACATCTGCATCGAGACAAAGACATCCTAAGATCGTATAATAATAATACAGTTCAATAGGTTATAATACTACAATTAACTTGGCCTGTTGCCCAAGTTGTCCAGGCTATAAATATCAGCTAGTTTTACAAGTTATTTTAAAAATATTCTTTGTGACTAACAACGAACTCTTCCCACGATTTTGCCTTCGGATTCAGCTTCTTTGTAAGTGCTATATCACGATCGATTCCTTTTTGGTAAAGCCTGAACATGGTTGCGAACAAATCTGCGCCAGGGAAACCAAGTTTTTCCATTTGATCTGCTGTTTGTTTGGCATCCTATAAAGTGAAAATAGTGCATCGATTCCTGCCAGAGGGCCTATACAGGGTGTATAAAAAAAACTGAACAGATATGAATTTGCTCTCAATTTCGCAAAACAGCTATTAGTATCCAGTTTTTGATGTTATATGTAAACAACGAGTTTGAGTGTTTCATCAGGGGATCCAAACACGAGAAAACTGTATTTATTGTTTTCGAGTGTTTGGTCCCCTGATGAAACACGAGAAACGAGTTGTTTACACAGCATCTCAAACGAAAACATATCATTGGCTTATATATATTATTATTATTATTATTATTATTACAATATTGCCTGCTCCCAAAAGGGCTTTTCAGCAGGTAATTACAAATCATTTATATACTACAAACAATATATATATACACCCACAAACATACGTACATACATACAAACACAAATTAAAAATTTTATAATTATTAGTAATGTCACTTTAAAAATGATTAACTACTTCCTAATAAAATCCATACAGTAAAAAGTACGTTTATATGCTAATTTAAACAAGTCCAAATTGTCTAAAACTATTAACTACTTTCTAAAAATCCATGCAATAAATGACGTTTATATTCTATTTTAAACTGGTCCAAAGTGTCAATGTCTTTAATATGATTTGGGAGCTCATTCCAAATAGACACTGCGCGATAATGAAACGTTCGCTGTCCAGAAGCCGAATTATACAGTGGAACGTCTAACTTGTCCTTATTTCTGGTGTTAACTGCACTGTGAATCTTTGATCTCATTTGGAATTTGTCACACAAGTACGGCGGAGCTAACCCTTTCAAGCACTTATATGTCATAACCGCATCCCTGAGTTTTAACATACACTCAACTGGAAGCCAAGCTAATTGCTGAAGGATAGGCGTCACATGGTCATATTTTCTGATTCCAGTAATAACGCGTGCCGCGAAGTTCTGCACGCTTTGCAGTTTTGATATATTCCTTTTAGAGGTGTTCGACCAAACGGAGGAACAATAATACATTTTACTGAAAGACCAGAGCATTTATAATAAGGGATAAAGTGTGTTAGTCGAAAATATGCTTAACTCTGTTGATTTGGCATAATTCAGTGACACATTTTGAGACGGTATCGACAGTATGTTTGTCGTAAGTCAAACTTGAATCCAAAGTCATTCCCAAATCTTTAACCGTCTGAAGTGGGATTATTTTCTCACCAAGAACAGTTATATGGAAATCTGTGCCAGAGAGTGTTTTCAGCATTTGACTTGTACCATGCAGTAATAGAAGTTTCGTTTTCTTTGGATTCACTAGCAGACTATTTATACAGCACCATGCGGTAATTCTTTCCATATCTTGTGTAAGTTTAAGCGCAGCAGTTTCAACATTTTGAATTGGAAATGCCAGATAGATTTTCGAATCATCCACATAAGATTCCAAAGAGGACTCTTTTGGAACATTGGGTAGGTCATTAATATATATGTTAAATAATGCCGGCCCAAGAATAGATCCTTGAGGTACCCCTCGAGTTATAATACATGTTTCCGACAATGTCGACCCAATAGGTACTATTTGGCTTCGTCCCGATAGATAACTTTTAAACCATGCCAACACTGAATTAGACACACCAATGGTTTGAAGTTTCACTAGTAGAATTGAATGATCTATGCTATCAAATGCTTTGGATAAGTCTATTAAAACTAAGGCCGTAACTTCTTTACGATCCATGGACTGCAAGATTTGATCTGTTATAAAAATGTTTAATGTTTCTGTAGAATGTAATTTTCGATTGCCACTTTGGTGTTCAGTATATCTTTTTCTTCAATCAATCAATCAATCAATAAACATTATTTACAGAGGGTTAAAAATATTACATAGCTAATATACCTGGTAAGTCAAAAGACTTATCTTCCTCAGGGCCCTCGCTATTTTAGTTAAAAATATGAGTTGAAGTTATTTACAATAGAGTGAAATATCAGTTACTAGTTAAAAAATAATTTGTTAAAAATTTCCTATTAAAGTCGTTTAGAGATACACTTTCTCTAATGTTTGAACTTAATGTGTTCCATATCTTTACACTACTGTAGCCAAACGTATTTGTATATATCTGTTTATGTTTTCCTGAAGGCAAATACAGATCATTTGCAGAGCTTGATCGGGTTGTCTTTGTATGAACTTGTCTGACAAACCTAAACATATTTGTCATATAATCCGGACATAAATAATTGAGACTTTTGTAGACCATAATAGCTTTATGGTACTTAATACGATCCTCGATAGGCATCCAGTTTAGGCCCCGTTTACACTATACCGGATTCGCTCGTCACGCGATCATCTTCTGCCGTTAAGGAGCAATGGTTAATAGCAAATGCTTATTAGTTTGACAGAATTGGCATGTTTATTTGGGTCTCTGAGATTAAAAATCTTCACAGCCTTTCAATGCCTACAAAATTTGACCCACTCCGATAGCAATCCGGTATAGTGTAAACGGGGCCTTAATGTTAAAAACATGTCTTTACTGGGGTAACGATTATCCGTGATGTCCAAAATTACCCTGGCTGCTCTTTTTTGAGCTAAATTGATCTTCTTAACATGAGGTGAACCACCCCAAACAATGGAACAATAATCCATGTGTGGAAGAATGTGCACATTAAAGAAAAGTTTCCGTGTCTGTAGCGGTAAATATCGTTTAATTCTACGAAGTAGAGCTATACTCCTATTTATCTTTGAAACAGTGGTGTTTATATGATCCTCCCAGGACAGATTATGATTCATAGTGACGCCAAGTAATGGTTTTGAAGTAACGTCTTACACACAGATCTTCATTTTGTGGTATGTGAAGCCGTTTTTGCCACGATGTTATGAGCATGTTATGAGCAGTTTTGTCTGTATTTGGCATCATTTTGTTGTCATTACACCAATTTGAGACCTCATCCATAGCTTGATTTAAGTTTTCATTGAGTTGGTTTATGGTTTTCGCAGATGTCGTGATGGTAGAATCATCCGCATACATATCTATGTCGCCATGTGGGATAGACAGTGGCAAATCGTTAATAAAGACAATAAAAAGCAAGGGGCCCAGAATAGATCCCTGAGGAACCCCTTTCGTCATAGGTAGTTTAGCAGATATTTTACCATTAACAGATGTACTTTGATATCTGTTTTGTAGGTACGATGAAAACCAATTTACAGAATTTGTACTGCATTTATACATTCGTAGCTTTTGTAGCAAGATACTATGATCAATTAGATCGAAAGCTTTACGGAGATCTAAAAGGACGACTCCGTTCATATATCCTTCATTTATTGCTTTAGCCAACTTGTCAATCATGTAGGTAATAGCTGTTTCACAGGAAAATAAATTTCGAAAACCAGATTGAGCTTTATGCAGCAGGTTGTTTGACTTTAAAAATTTGTAGACATATAGTCTTTGTGACATATAGTCAGTCAATTGATTCAATACAACTCGTTCACAAATCTTTGATACTGCAATTAGCAAAGACACAGGACGATTATTGTCTGCGATCTCATGATCCCCATCTTTTAAGAGGGGAACAACTTCTGCCATCTTCCATAATGTTGGATATTCGGACGTAAGCAATGAACAATTAACAATATCTGTTAACGCAGGGAGGATACATGGTAAGGCATCTTTGATAATACTCATTGGGACTTTATCTAATCCCGGGGCCTTATTTGAGGAAAAAGACATGGTGATCTGCTGTACATCACTACATGAAACCGGATGGAAATGAAATTGATCTGACACAGGAATTTGAGCAGGTACTGGTAAGTCTATGGTTGGTAGATTATATTTAGTTAAAAGTGCAGTAGCAGACTCTGATGCTTTAATTCCCACTGTCGTGAAAAAGGAATTGAACTCCTCCACTAGTTCCGTGATATTTCTTGAATAATTAAGTTCCGTTGACTCTTTACGGGGTAGGCAGTTCCTTATAACTTTCCACATTATTATAGTATATTGTTGTGTTTTGACTTGAATTTGTAATTAGGATCTCAGTTATTAGATGAAAACCGTTTTTCATCTAACAACAGTGATGGTATATGATTTTTAGCGTGTTTCCTTGCGGTATCCAACCTCAATCATGTGACGAATTAGGGTGAGTTCATTCGCTAATTTGCTCATGAATTATTAATGAGTTTGAGATGTATATAGCTTCTTTGGGTACTTATAATGTAGAATAATGAAAAAAATTCTCGAACTCAAATTTTGTGAACCAGGGGGGGGGGGGTCTTTTCCAACAAACTAAAAATGGCTTGCGCACGAAATTTGAAACCTTTAATCATATTTTGAGTTAATAGATGGAACATTTGTTGGATTCTTCATTACTGTACAAAATTTCAGACAATTTGCGTTAGTTTAAACCATTTGCTTTAGTTTTTCCCCTAAAAAATCAGCCTTTCGCATGCTTAATTAATGCCTTTATCTAATTTGCATATTGCTGACATATGCAAATTAGGCAAAGGCATTAATTAAGCATGCGAATAGCTGATTTTTAGGAAAAAATTTAAGTTTGCGTGAATAGTTAAAAGACTTAAACTAAAGCAAATTGTCTGAAATTTTGTACAGTAATTAAAAACCCAACGAACTTGCCATCTATCAATTAACTCAAAATATGATTAAAGCTTTTAAACTCCGTGCGCAAGCCATTTTTAGTTTGTTGGAAAAGACACTCCCCCCTGGTTCACAAAATTTGAGTTCGAGAATTTTTTTCATTATTCTACATACATTATACTAAGTACCCAAAGAAGCTTTGTACATCAAAAACTGGATACTAATAGCTGATTTGCGAAATTGAGAGCAATGTCAAATCTGTTCAGTTTTTTTTTATACACTCTACAGGGTGTATAAAAAAAACTGAGCAGATATGAATTTGCTCTCAATTTTGCAAAAGAGCTATTAGTATCCAGTTGTTGATGTATATAGCTTCCTTGGGTACTTATAATGTAGAATAATGAAAAAAATTATCGAACTCAAATTTTGTGAACCAGGGGGTATATCTTTTCCAACAAACTAAAAATGGCTTGCGCACGAAATTTAAAAGCATTAATCATATTTTGAGTTAATAGATGGAAAATTTGTTGGGTTTATAATTACTGTACAAAATTTCAGACAATTTGCTTTAGTTTAAGCCTTTAACTATTCATTTCCCCCTAAAAAATCAGCCTTTCGCATGCTTAATTAATGCCTTTACTTAATTTGCATATTGCTAACATATGCAAATTAGGCAAAGGCATTAATTAAGCATGTTTGCGCGCATAGTGAAAGGGCTTAAACTAAAGCAAATTGTGCGAAATTTTGGACAGTAATTACAAACCCAACAAATTTTTCTCCTATTAACTCAAAATATGATTAAAGCTTTTAATTTTCGCGCGCAAGCCATTTTTAGTTTGTTGGAAAAGACAGAAATTTTGTGCGCAAGCCATTTTTAGTCTGTTGGAAACAGTGTTGTAACGAGTCGAGTCATTGACTCTGACTCGAGTCAACTCGAGTCGCTTGTATGTACGTACACTCGATCAGCAGGTATGATGAGACATCTCACGTGGTTGACTGGAACTGTGATATTGGCACAGCCTATAGCTGCCCAGATACTGTTATTAATTTAAATGACTAAAGTAATTAGTTTAAAACGCAAATTTGATTACTAATTTCCGACAGCAAGCTAGGGTAGCTCAAGTAAAGTCTAGAAATTGACTCGACTCGACTTAAATCAGTGACTCGACTTGACTCGAGTGAAGCCGCTGACTCGACTCGACTCGACTCGAGTGAAGCCACTGACTCGACTCGATCAAAAATTGAAATGACTCGACTCGACTCGTGACTCGACCTTTGAGTGACTCGACTCGACTCGTGACTCGACCTGTAGGTGACTCGTTACAACACTGGTTGGAAAAGACACGCCCCCCTGGTTCACAAAATTTGAGTTCGAGACTTTTTTTTCATTATTCGACATTACAAGTACCCAAGGAAGCCATATACATCAAAAACTGGATACTGATAGCTGTTTTGCGAAATTGAGAGCAATTTCAAATCTGTTCAGTTTTTTTTATACACCTTCTATATTTGCATTTTTCGCAACTGCTCCTGGTTAGGTCTAATTTCCATCTACAAAACCTCTTAACAATTAGAAAAACAATGCATTTCCGTATACCGTATTGTACTGTCAGCACTACTACTACCTTTATTTGTAGTATTGTTTATTATCATTAATACTTTTATTTGTGGTACAATTGCTTATTCGGCCTTTAATTATACATTGTGCTTGGTAACTTTTTTGGGAACTCTTGGAGATTTGAGCAACTTTCTGCTCTTGGGGCAGTTCATTCCCAAGCAGCTTTTACTTGTTTTAAGCACCAAATGAGCAATTTTTGACTGTTTTAAACTACTCATGCAACCACATTTCTAATAATTATAAAGGAGAGTATTTTGGGATCTAGTTCTACTTAGACAAAGTTAGTTAGTTTATAAATACCTTGAAAACTCGCGGCGCCAGAGCTTTGCTGAAGACATCACAAAACTGTTCCATTGTTAAATATTCCGTAGCTAATCCAATAATTTTCCCACCATAGCTCTTTGGCTCATTGAATATGCCTAAAGGAAGGAAAAGAAAGCATTTCGATGTATTTCGAGTTTCAACAATCTCTATAATAACTCTATACGGCAATCACATATGGTATTACCAACACTGGCAGCAGCATTATCGCCACCACAATAATCAATATATTACAAAGACAATGCAACGAAACACTCGACTACTAAAAAAGTGATCCAAAAGCACTGAATGTTTTTTTCAAAATATATTACAGTTAGTTTTGAAAAACTGAGTGAGTACTTTGAAGCCAGAAATACAAATAATGCCTAAAACAAATCTTATAAAAAAAAAAAAAAAAAATCCTTAACCGATATAGACACTATATATTAAATTAAAACCCTGAAATAGCAATATATCTTGTAATCTTAAATATGTCTCATAGTGAACACAAATATGTAAATACTATAAAGTTAAAATATGTTATTATCAGTTAGTTATGAACGTTAATAGTTATATTGATGTAACCACAGTACTTTAGCAATATCTTGTAATTATGGATCATGCTAATAAAGTCATTACAATACGAAAATAATAATCATCATCAACGATCATCATCATTACCATCGTCATCATCATCATCAACAACAACAACAACAACAACAACAACAACAACAACAACAACAACAACAACAACAACAACAACAACAACAACAACAACAACAACAACAACAACAACAACAACAACAACAACAACAACAACAATCATCATCATTTCACCATTATGGGTCAACACTACCATCATTATCATCAACATTATGACAACCTCGGTCATCACAACCGCCATTATCACCGTCACCACCACCATCATAATCACAACCATTACCACCACCATCATCAATACCATCCCAACCGCCACTATCATTACCATTGCCACCACCATTATCACAAAAGTGATAATAATTATCTTACTTGCAACACATTCTCCGAAATCTTCAACGTCCATTCCATACATCGGCTTTCCTTCCATAGCAAGGTCCAAGACGTATGTGCCATCATCCAGTTTCTTCGGTTTCCAGAAAGTCAGGAAGTTGTTAAAATATCCTGCTATCCTTACACTGTTCTATATCATTGCGCCTGCTTTCTCCTTTATGTACTCTTCCACTCTGCCTTTTGAGTCAAAATGTTCTAAAATTAAATTAATGCAAAACTTGTTTAATTAAAGTTGCACATCCTGTTCGTATCATTGTACCTTCGATTGTAATCAAAGTATCGCGCTGATGCGTTTTAACAACAAATAATGATTCACAAAATAAGTGCATGGACTCTTTTGCAAGTGATTTGTCTTTTAGCAATAAGGTCGTTATCGTCCACAATAATCTTGATTCTTGGCTTTATATAAAACAGTAAAACCGTACCAGATGCAGTACCGAGCGACTTAAAAACCGGGCAAATTGCACTTAAACTGAATTGAGCAATTCTACTCAAAAATCGGCCAAATGTAGGGAAGAGGTCGAAGTGCGGCGCGTATTAAAATCGCGTCGAAATAGGAAGAGTGTTTTGAAAATACGTTAAGTAAAATTACGAAATTCCCCTCCCCCTCTCCCGTCGACACAAACTTTTTAAAATAACCAAAAAAAATTTTTTATTGGTCGGGCAATTTAATGAATATCGGGAAAACTTTTGTCCCCCCTCCACCTTTTCCTTTTTTCGAGTTTTGTAGGGATTTTCAGAGATTATTGAGGATTTTTAGGGATTTTATACTGATTTTTGAGGATTTTAAGGGATTTATTAGAGTCATTATCGGGTATTTTTATAGGGATTTTTTTCGAGGTTTACGCGATTTTTTGGAGACACACAGGGTTGCCAGATTGCTGAATAAATAAGCCAAACATTGTTTTTATAAGCGGCCCTTTGATTTCGTTGTTTCCAACAAAGAAAACAAAAGGTTATTACAATAATATTTGGCAAACTTTAAAATGTATGTTTTGTACTTTTTTCTGTAGAATATTGCTAAAAGGAAGAGATTTTGGATTGTACGCCAAAGAGAACGTGATATCCGAAATTCAGTAAGTTTTATTTTTATTTTTATTGCTGTAAATATGGACTCAATTGGCGAAGTAATTTTAAAAAGCCGATATAATCAAAGCAAAAGTTTTTGTAAATGAACATGATTTTTTTATCACATATACAACCACCGACACGGTAGTGATTTCTTCTGTCTTTTCCCCATGTATTATTGAGTTTTTAAAAATATGATTAAATTTGTATGAAAATTGAAAGAGAAATTAGCAAAAATTTGTCATGATTTGCGTGGCAGAGTAAAATGTATGCGAAATAGCTCAATGTATTATTTAAAACTTTATTTAAAAACCATAGCCCCATCGGCAACAGCTGGTTTCAATGGGTGCTGTCTGGACTGTACATAAAAAACATTGACCACTATACAAAGCACTTAAGTTACTTAACTATAATAACAAAGAAATCATTATTGAGGTAAATTCCATGGCGTAGCTATAGCCTCGCTGTATTTGAACGGGGTTGTTTCGAAAAATTATCTTTTAGGCATTGAAAGTGATAAATTTGTAGTGAGATTATCTCCAGATGATCTCGGAACTCGGAAAAGGCCTGGCACTAGTTGTAAAATGGAAATCCATTTCTGGTTTAAAATTACTCAATATCTCATTAACGGTATTAGATTTCTATCTCAAATTTGTCCCAGATATTCATCTCCCAGTTGCAAGACACAGACACAAAGTTTCAAAGAGTTTCACAAAAAAATCAGGGCGTGACAAGTGATTAAAGCAACCTCAAACCCTGGCTTGCGAGGTTGGTGATTAAAGGTACGAAACTGGATTTCTATTCTGTTGCTAGTCCTAGTCCTTTTGCTCACCGTCAGATTACCTGGTATGCTGTTAGCATATCGCTTCTCGAGAAAGACATTTGTTTTAAATTGGGGGCGGTGTGTTTGTTAATGGGTTTTAAGAAGAAAAATAGATTTGTGCAGATTACGTAACGTAATTTGCTCTAGGTTGATAAATGTGTTTTAATTAACAATTTTCAATTTTATTTTATGTTTCTGAACTACCAGATTAATTTAGAAAGGTAGCGAACTGTATAAAATAGAAAACAAAATTGAAAGTAATGAGGTACACGCCAAAAAATTACGGTTTTGAACGATTTTCATCGCAAATACGCGATATAGAAAAAAATCACATCTTAAAAAACAAAGAGTATTATTATACTTAAAAATCATCTAAAGGGTTTGAATTTTTTCAGGAAAGTTACGTAACTGCAGTTACTATGGCAGTGATGACTTTTCAATATGGCGGATATTTTGGCTTTTAAGTGATTTAACTTAAAAACGACTTGGTAAAATAGCCACCTTAAGTGTTTTCTGATACGCTATCGGAGATTAACACCCTCGAAAGTTGCCGTGACCTGCGGCTGCTGGGTAAGATATATGGACGATCTGTCAAATAAATTAACCGTCTCTAACTCTAGTGATATAAAAATCAAGTCAATATTTAATTTAGAAGTCTAATACAATTGTAAATTAAAATAAAAACGTGGCAACGAGGGTACAAATAAGATACAGAATATTAAATACCACCGACATAGCTTACCTACGACAAACCCATGCATCTTCTCAACATTTTCCAAGCCACTATAGATCAGATGTTTAACACCTTCTTGCAAGCATACGTCAACGGCGCTTTTGCCTTGATTTGTCTCGCGAGCTCCGTCCATGCCGTCCCAAAAGTTTGTGAGCAAAAACACACCGTACGAACCAGCTATCGCTTTATGTAGCGACTCCGGTTCGTCAAAATTCGCTTGCACCATCTCCACGCCTTGGGAGGCGAGTTCCTTTGCTTTTTTGCTCTCCACAGAGCGAGTGATGCCTCGGACTTTGAATTTTTCCCCAGCAAGAAGAGCCTTGACTACATCACCACCCTGAGCGCCCGTTGCACCAAAAACTGTTATCAAACGCGTCGACATTTTCGATGTTCAGTTGACAAATTTTAAAGCTGAGTTCGGCTAGTTATGTTACTAGTCCTTGGTATGTAATGTGAATGGTATAAAATGAACATCTGTTTTTGTGTCGAGTCTATTTAAAGGAATATGCAAAGCACTTGAGTATTGCGGTTAGAACGCATTGTTTGAATGATCGCACGCCATTGGCTGAAACATAGTAATAACTGAACCATGATCATGATAATTGACCAATAAAGGACGCATTTTCCACCATGACATACATGCCCTTGGTTGAACCATGGGCTTGTTGGTCATGGTAGTTGACCAATCAAGGAGCACATCCGAAATCTAGCTTAATTATGACATAATTGACGTTTTATAGTTTATTTGACACCGCAAAATACAAACAGAGAAAATAATTTGAATAGGCAAAGGCGCCATTTTCCCCCAAAATATATAAGCCGCCCAATCAAATGGCTCTCTAGATACGAGATTGATCCAACACCCGTTCGAAGAAAGTCGATCACATATCAAATACAAGATTCCCACAGTTATCTGGAAAGTAATATCGGCGGAACAAGGTCAACAAGCGGCTTTTACTGATCTATGAGTAGGTTTTTGAGATCTTGAGAATTATGTAAAAAAGGCCGGAAGAAAGTCTTTTAAATTTTTAGTGAGTGTTTTACAATGGTATTTTATTTAAAGGCAATTCCATAGCTAATAAAGTAGATCGATGCCAGCAAGATTTTCACAATATCATTCGAAGTCGCGGAGAGATTTGCAATCGCAATTTTTCCGAGTAAAATGTAAGAAATTAAACTGTTAATTAGAAAACTGAAGACGTCAATTTTTAACAACTATATATTGCCAATTGGATTAATGTATGTTTACTTTTATCAGCTGGTTGCTATCATATACATAGTTGTTTGAAAAGTTTTTTGGGCAATATACTGAGCCAAACAGACTTCGGTAAAGTTTTTGTCCATAGAACATATTTTACATAATACAAATGAGATAGAATTCGATTTGCCTGCACATGTTATTTAACAATTATTCGCCGAAGGCGGGGTGATTATCAGGGTGATTAAAGCCTACTACGAAGTCGAGGTGAATATTTCCCGATAATCACCTCGCCTTCGACGAATAATTATTTTAGTATTTTTACACAAGTCTTTTGTGTTTTGGGGACTGATTTTATTTTAATTTCGTTTATTTCTTTCAGTAACTTCGACAAAACAGCTAGCCGCCATTTTGCAAATTTCGATTTTGGTCAAATTTGACCAATCAACTTGTAGGATTTGTTATATTTACTTGTGCATAAATACTATTACCACATATTCTTATTTTGAATTCCAAATACAATATTCCCGTACAAGTTACCCATGTATCCCTTTCGAAGCTCTCAGAGACAGGAACGAGAAGGTCAAATTGACAAGTAAGGAAAACTTAATGAGTATTGAAGTCGACTAGAATTTACAGAAAAAGGGAAAGAGAGGTCAGAATCTACACATTTTACTGGGATTTTATTTTATGAATGCGGGTGATTGAGTTGATCCACCTACTAAATGCACATCCGTTTGAGCATGCAACTTTCACGGAGTTATCACCTAACAACGAAGTCATTGATCAATAATGATTGATTAATTATATAACATTTTCTGAAGGAATGGATCACATGGCCGAGGTGGGAGTGTTTGTGCCTTTTAGAGCCTTCGTCTTCACCGATGTACCATGCAGACGAAGAAAAGATCTCTAAAATGTAGCCTTTGGGTGGATGTGGATTAACTGCGGCCACTTGGCATTTCAAGACGTTTTCCTGGCCTAATGCATGTGCATGTCAGTGGTTCTTTAAAAGGGCAATTTTTCTTGGACAAATGTCAGTTTGACTACAATTGACGATAAATAACTATTAATTATTCATGTATCATTAATTGTAGAGAGGGAAAATAATTATGGCAAAAAATGAGGTAGATCATTATATATTTAACCCTAACAGTAGGGGGATGCGTCCCCCAATTTCCCCCCAGGGTCGATGCCCTTCTCAGTGCATGTATGTTAACGCTAAGTATAAATAATGAACACTCACGAAAATATTTGTCGGGTAAAGCAACATTATACCAAACGGCAAATGGAAAAATTGCATTTCAGACTAACTAACGTATGGAATGCATAGCCCATTCATGGCCAATGGGGATGTTCGCTAGATAAATTTTGTAATTGTTATTATAATGACATAATTATATACATTATTGAATTCAATCCAAATATCCAGTATCCTGACACACCTAAACTGATATTGAGAGGCTTCGGAAAAATCTCAAGTAATTACCATTATAATCCTATAAATCTCTAATCATATGACTGTATATATCATCACTGTCCAAAACTGTATAGCCGATTCGGCAGCCTGTTAATAGTTGAGAGTTGGCCAGAATTTCCTCAAAACTTATGGCTAGGTTGTTATACGAGGAATATACCGTCCAAAACACTAGATCAAACACCAGTCAGATCACTAGTGTTATCCTCCAAACATCTTTTTGTAATCCCAGTTATACCACCACGTTTAAATCATCGTATTTTAACCGTATATAGTTAAACCATGGAGTATTGTGTGTAAAGAGGTTAATCTTGATACTTTTCCCAGTCCTATCTCTTTTTGAGAAACTTTCTTAAACTGAAATACTCTCATCTTGTTCACACAGTCTACGATGTTGAATTACCCTGTACCTGGTCCTTGGTACGTGACTGTCCCTGCCATAGGACTTAAGTTTATGTGCGTGTGCTGTGTGTATGTGTCTGTCTGTCTGTCCGTATATCTCTCCGTGTGTTTGTTTGCCGATAGGTCTTTCATTCTTTCTTCTTGTTCACCTCTTTCATTTCTTTCTTCTCTCTCATCCACTCCTTCATAGTAATTTTGGTAACATATATATATTAATATTGAATTATTTTCAGTTCTATATAACTTGCAACTCTGCTGGCAGGTGCCTTGCATGGGTCCCGTTCGTACCTTGCCATTTTGGATCACTCGCTAAATATTTCTTTTCTTTAATTTGATCCGAATAAATTTGTTAAAAAGGAAAAAAACCGCATGCCGACTCTCGAATAAAATTGTAAGATGTAGGAAAAGTATTTTATATTTGTACTCTTGATTTTGCAAAGATTGATTTGTACGAAACGTACCGCTTGACATGTATGGGGAGGCTGGGAGCCTAATTTAAATTTGGAGGAAATTTATCATTATTAAAGCTTAATGGCAGGAAATACTATTTTCTAAAAGTGGAAACACGGTTCAAACTTTATTTATTTATTTATTTATTAGTTTCGCCATATTACAATACATGACTATAGGCAGGGTGACCGCAACAGCGTGAGCCAATTACTGCGGGCCCGAATTAGGACATACAAACATAAAAAAAACTATCTAAATAAAACTATAACTAATAGCAGCACTTAAGAGGCTGAACCAGAGTTCGAGCGGCATTACACTTGGTACATAT
>CACRXK020005166.1:7984-29006 GCA_902702795.2 Paramuricea clavata
AACTATATTTTATTGTTAAAATGTATTTATTTGACTAATTTAAGAATGTTTTTAAAATAGTTTGGTTGACTATAAATTTGTTTATAAAAACCGTTAAAAACCCGCAACACCTGATCATTCATTCTGAGATTGGGCCGCCTGTGGACTAACGGGCTAATAACAGCAACAATTAAATTCTCAATCATATAGGCCGTATTCCCTGGCCCCAAAAGTCGCTTAGAAAACGATTTTTGTTGCCCCCCTTCGGGCACTACTTTAAATTTACATGAATCTATAGATTTTTATACGCTGAGTTCGAATTCACTTGTTGTCACTCGCACAAACCTGCAGTTTTTTTGTATTTTACGATCAAACATCAACATTTTTTATTAAAATTTCAGCCATTTTGTTCTGGAAACTTCATGTTATATACAGTTATTGTACTAGTTCAAGTCTCTTAGCAGGGGGGTTGCACGCGGTATTACGAATTTTTCTCATTCTTCGGAGGAAAATATACAGAAATAAATAAAAATATAGATATTTTTCCACAATATTAAAGTGCGAAAGGTAATAATACATGTTTGTAAATAATCAGGAAATAATCTACTGTTCTTGTCATCCATAAAGACTCACTTGTCCTTGGTAAAGTTGTTTATTTTATTTATTATTGAAATTATGTACATAATGTTAGCCTTGCAATATGAATAGGCAATTTTCCTGGGTATTCTCTACCTGAAAATTTTGTCAACAATAAAGTTTTGAAGGTTTTATCCCTCAGAGAGATTTCAAAATAAATTTTAACTTTGAAACTTTCTAATCTCCTAGGCGAACCAGCCCAGGTAATCCGAGTTGATTTCATCCCATGTTTACAAGAGACTTTTAATTGAGGCGGGCTGGCTCGCAAAAACAGATCATTGGTATCACTGCTATAAATAGTATAATATAATACTTTTTACTTCTCAAGATCTTGCCTAGACAGGCCAGCCCAGTTCCATATAAATGCAAGATGAATATTAGTTTAAATTACATAGCGACGTTAGATCTTGGCAAAGCGAGCTAGCTCGGGTATCCGGCTGGCTTGGGTACCCCCTATAAAGGAAATGATGAATAGATTATTATTTAATGCCCAGCTGTTATCCAAGATCTAAGGCATGGAAAAAAGAGTCTTGGCTAGGCAGCTAGACTAGCCCAACTGGAAAGAAGGTTTATGTAACTAATGCATATTGGTAGGTATAGTGATGCCAGATTACTTTAAATTTCTAGTGCCTGCCTGGCCAAATATAAATTAATAAATTATCCCTTCTCCAAGTGCTTGGTAATGAGTGGCAGCTCAAATAGGATTAGAGCTTATTAAGGTGATGATGTATCATGACAATATGTTGTTAAACCTCAAATGGCTCGACCAGTTCATGTCTTTAGGTGGCATGACTTTGAGATTTGCTTGTGTGAATATAATTTTTTGCTTAGTACCTTTGTTCCAGCAAGCCCATGCATATGCTTGCCTCAACATGTCATATAAATTGAAACACCAAGCAAGCTTCTTGTATTATAGCTGTAATCAATTGGGGCTATGTTCTGTATGGCCACCATTTGCTAATGTAAATACTTTAATAACAATAAATTGATTAAAAAATATTGCTGGGTTAAAACTCTATATAAACAGACCAAAAGTAGGCTGTCAGTCTGTCTTAGAGTGAAAGATATCTTCCAAAAGTTTTTTTTATAAAGCTCAATGTCATGATAGCAAAAATTTTATGATAATACAAGAAAATGGAACATACCTGTACCATAGTTAATAGAATAGATGGTTTGGAAACTCATCAGAATAACAATATAACTCATTATCTATGTTAGTCAATGTTTACAGAGGTGTAACTTAACACTTGCCCGGGGCAAGTGAATATCATGACAGGCAAGTAAATGTTTTATCTTGCCCCGATTGGGCAAGTTGCCTCTTGTCACAAAAAGCTCGGCTTTCATTATCGGATAATTTTTTTATGGTGCATGTACTTGATTCAAATTTTGTTTTTTGTGGGCCAAAGCTAGATCTAAGGAAGGATAACATAGCCATATAGAGCAGTGGGAGAATGAGTCGACATGTTGCCCCCTTGATTTATACCCCCTGGCAAATTGCCCTGAAAGCAAGTGGTCAAAAAAAAAAGTTACACCACTGGTTTATTCATAAATCTGGTCTCTGTATTTTTACCCAACTAACCAATAGCAATGTCTTAGGAAAGTTACCTATCCGTGACTCGAACAATAGGGTAAATTGAAAATTGCAAGAATACAAGGTGGATTTGGCAAGAATACAGTACACACATGAGGATGAAGGACCAGATTTATGAATAAACGTTGACTAACATAAATAATGAGTTTCAGCCAAACCATCTATTCTATTAACTGTGATGGAACTCGTTATGTGCAGATTTATTAAATGATGAGCTAATTTGATTGAGGTCAACTGCTACTAATAGGCAATGGTCTATTTGTGTTAATAAATTATCTAGGTGACTATACTATAGGTCTAACATTTTATAATAAACAACAAATAGGTGACAAGGTCTAACATTAATTAAACAACAAGTATATTGTGCTCCTTATTCATTGTTAACAAAAATTTGAAAGAAAAATTGCCTATTCACATTGTAAGGCTAAAATTATGTACATAATTTCAGTAATAAATAAAATAAACAACTTTACCAAGGACAAGTCAAGTGAGTCTTTGTGGATATAGTGACAGTCTTTGAAATTTCACATCAAGGTGAGGCAAAAAAAACAAAAGTTGGTGCAATAAAGAATAGTAGATTAGTTCCTGATTATATACAAACATGTATTATTACCTTTTGCATTTTAATATTGTGAAAACATATCAATATTTTTATTTATTTCCGTATATTTTCCTCAGAAGAATGATAAAAATGCGTAATACCGCGTGCAACCCCCCTGCTAAGAGACTTGAACTAGTACAATAATTGTATATAACATGAAGTTTCCTGAACAAAATGGCGGAAATTTTAATAAAAAATGTTGATGTTTGATCGTAAAATACAAACAAACTGCAGGTTTGTGCGAGTGACAACAAGTGAATTCGTACTCAGCGTATAAAAATCTATAGATTCATGTGAATTTAAAGTAGTGCCCGAAGGGGGGCAACAAAACTGAACGAAAAGCGGTCAGGGAATACGGCCTAATACCACGAAGAAGGCGATGTAGCTCAGAAAACAACGCCGGTAGGACCTGATATTAAAAATAAGACTTTTGCCGGCGAAGCAAGTGGGCAGAACATCTTGGCTGTCAACAACAAGCTTTCGAATACAGGACTAGTTTGGTTGTTCTTTCAGCGTCGTGTATGTCCAAAATTCGTCAAAGATTTTGATGAAGCCCTTTCAAAATTCTGTTTGTTTGATTTATTTTCTTCCATAAAGCATAAAAGGAAAGAAATTCGAAGAAATCGATAATGGAATTTGTTACGTGCGTTTGACCTTTATATTAATTCTCGCCTTGACCGAGCTATTTTTAAAACTGTTGTTTATGTGAACTTGCAGCCAATCAAAATCCTTCATGATGCTGATCAACCAATCAGATTTCCCGTCCACCAGGTGGACGGGAATCCCACACTTTAGATAGGTTTTGTGTCAGGCCCTATTCTGTGATAGGGCCTGAACTTCAGGTTACTAAGCTAAAGACACTTCTGCCCATTTCGTCACTTTCTTTGATGTACCAATCATTCAAAGTTTTGGACAAATAAACTGCTTGTTTAGCCGGTTATAACCGTTTTTCAATACAAAGCGCATGCGTTGCATATTAATTGCTGGCCATTATATGCGCCCACGTCCCTTCAAAACATTGCGGCCGTTAAAATTATCTCTAGCAAGTAATTGCCTGGAGAGAAACTCCATGTTGGAGAAATATTTATAGTCTTATATTATAAGCCCCGTTCCTCGCGACATTAAAACTAAGAAATAGAGTATCCTTGTATTATCAACACAAATGAGTGCATTTAGTCTATTTATAAATGTATTTAATTGTCGTTGTTTTCAAAACAGAATGCATGGCATGAAATATTGAATATAATTGCTCAGAAAGCCAATTGAAAGTGCTTATGTATAACACAGCCATGCAATTATATAAAGCTACAACAGACATACATAACATAAAGCCCAGGTGAGCCCTACCTAAAATGTAAAAATGAGAAAATACGGACTGTCAAATAAATATTAGAGACCTTACTAAAGATGTCATGACGTATATATAGCCTTTAGGGCAGACCGCTATAACAGCAAACGCATTTTCTCAACGAATTTTCTTACAAATATTCGACAGCTATCAAATAGCTGATTTAATTCATCCTTCACTTTTAATGCACAAATTGCCGGCTCTAACTTCGAACAGCTAACATGCAGTTTTACCCGAAAATACAATTCGAAGTTTGCCATTTGCGGTTAACAGTTTGCGGTAAACGTCAATATAAAAGGTCTCTATTTGACATTTACAAAACCGGAACATCTCAAAGATATAAAATATGACTGACACGTTTATAGAAATTGACGCATGCATGCTAACGTGAATAGTTGACTAAATGCATGGGCAGAGAAACGTCTGCTGGCAGTGTATATGTTCCTATGCATGCACAATAACATGCACCTTTAACTGAAATGGTTAAAAAGATGTTGAACAATTGGGTCGGCCGGGCTCAATTAAATAACCTTAGTTACCCAATACATTCAAAAGATATTAATTGTTATAAATATTCATCAAAGTTCCACGTTTTTTGTTTTTGTGTTCCGCTTCTTGACTTTCCACAATGTGCTTTTTATACTGCATGTAAATTGTATCGTACGACCGGAACATGTTTATATGTATGATGCAGACACAGAAAATGCGAAGATAATTTTATATATAACTGCAGAGTGCAGTATAAACAAACAAACAAACATATCTTAAGTTTACGTTTACGAATATCCATGCATTCTTTTAATTTCTACAATAATTCATGACCATTTTTATAACTATAGTCCACTGGATATACATTCTGAATTATTCGAAGACAGCAGAAAAAGGCGATATTATTTGCAGGCCAAAATATTATTGTATATTGAAATTATGAAATTACGCGCCCTTACGTTATAAAATCTTCTATGTTTAGGAATAGTTTTTCTCCCATATTGAACTCTGCTTCTCTAGAAACAACTTTCTAGAACCATATTGTAATTCCATAAATCATTTTAAATTAGACTTCTAGCAAACGTGCGGTTTATAATTGTAAGTTCTAAACGGCTTTGTAATTCATCCTATATTATATATATATTTCCGTTATTATAAAAACTTCCCAAACCAATTAAATGTCAGTTAAGTGTGGTGCAGGCTATTCTAGTGCCGTATTGGTGACGTAGCATATCTTTTATAATAAGCTGTACTGTAGCTAGTGTTGCCGTGTATGAACTATACCTGAAATTAAAGATTAAGAACACGTTTCGACCAAAAACCTTTGTTGAAGCTAGGGTAAGTATATAGCGTAAGTAATGATTAAAAATCTTTTTCAGGTGATTCAAACATGAAAAGCCACCGCAACACTGGATCCCCCACTGAGAAAAAATAAAGCTAACGTCAAAGAGTATAGAGGTCTTTTGTCACAAAAACATTTTTAACGTTACTAGAAAGAGTTAAACAATAATCAATATTTATAACAAGAAATATTTTCAAACAAGACTATAAGTAAAAAATCTTACCGTGCACGTTCAATCTCATCAACCTTGTGTTTTATGGATGTTTTGGGCATTTTTCTCTCCATACCGTCAGAAGCACCCGTGCTCGTTTCTTTTGCTGCTTTATTAGCCAGAGCTTCTATTGGAAAATACTCTGAGTTGACATTATGTATCCCATCAGCAAGATTTGTAGCAACAGCTTCATCGAGACGTGTAAACATCGTTGCCTTTTGTTGTTTTGTTCTTCTCCGCTGGCGTTCTCCCTCTTCACTGCTCGGTACTTCATTTCTTACTCGTTTCCTGCCTCGTTCAACAGCTGCAAAGCCTAAGTCAGGTTTCACATTCTCTTTGCTATATTTCTTTGCTAAGGAGTTCTTTATAATTGAGGCTAAATTCGAGTTGTCTATTTCAGAGTTGGCCTCTTGCATTTGACTTGGGCTGAGTGACTGATCACTGATAACATTGCGTTCCGTCGATAATATCTCAATATCTTCACGCCTTTTCACTGAGTTATCAGCTAATATGTATGAAGTAGTGGACAAGCTTCTTGAAGTGTGTGGTTTACCAGAACGATCTTCCTGTTGTTTACCCTGAATATCAGGTACATAATTTCTTCCTTTTATGTGGCATGAACTGTCTGCAACACTTCCAGAAATTGTCTCTGTTATTTTCTGTCTGTCGTTCACTGCATTGGGATTCAATTGTACATGTTCCTGACCTTGAACATGTATATTGCACTTTCCGTTGGAGGAAGCTTGTGTATCAGACCGTTGGAAAATACCGTTATCCTTGTTACCTAGCACTAAGTTCCCTTTAGAAGTTGGGCTTGATTCCAACAGAACTGTTGTTTGCGCTGTTGACTTCAAAACATTGTAAACACCATGGCCATTATCAGACGTGATCATACTCTGTTCAGCTTGAGTGGTTAGTTTAGAAACTTGACAAGCTTTCGTTGTGTGTACATGAATCACGGAGGCCGGGATAGATTTCGTCGGCGAAGCTAAGCGTTGGGATTTCTGGGCAGATTCTTTCTTATTTTTAAAGTAGTCAGGAATGCTGTTCTGGTGCCTCGTATGACTTGATTTAGGATTGTTATCTTGGGAATCTGATAATATTGTGTCCAACTGCCCTTCATCGTGATGTTTCATTGAAGTTCCTTCTACTCGAATATTGTGTGGAAACTTAGAAATTCTTCTGTGTTTCATTTCGTTATTTGTATCTCTACAACTCTTAAATTCTTTCCACGCGTCTTCTTTTTCTCGATCTTTCTGGGCTCGTATTGCGTTCAAGCATTTCTTAGATTTCTTTCGTTGGACTACCTCTTTGACGACCGGTTGTTCAGCAAGCCGATATGGAAAACTTCCTTTGTCTCGCCAGATTTTAAACGCGTACGATTTACGATACTGCGCGCTACTCTTGACATTTGCTTGTGCCACGTCCATTGATATGTTATCTAAGAGATCCTGCGGTCTCTGAGGAACTATTTGTGTGTTTCTCAGAGACGACGTTTGGCCGTTGTAAGCAGGTTGAGCTGGAGAGTTCTTTATTTGTCCAGATCGCTCTGATGGCATGCTATAAACCACTGTAGACATCAGGTCTCCTTGTTGTTTTATACCATGCCTTGGTACTTGCAAAGTTCGCACATTATTTATAACGGGATACATTGCTTCGTCCTTCCCTTTAGTAGCCATGTATGAAGATGGTACTAAAATGCTGTGGTTTGACGAGGTTTGTCCACTTCTTGTTGCCGCTTCACTGAGTTCATCTTAAAGAAACGTAATGAATATTTTAAAATCACTTGTTCCTTACGTCAACTAGTCATGTCTGAAATAATTACTGGTAAATTTATGTGAATAATTTGGGTGCGTTCAAACTGTATTTTGTCGATTAACTGTATAAGATAAAGCTAGAAACACACTAGCATGCATGTAGGCATGGACAAATGTTTCTGAAGAACTTACAGTATACAAGCGAATTTCAATAAGGAACTACATACAGTATAACATTGCTTGAATATCGAGCGAAGCAACTGGCCCGTGTCAAGTATGTTTTGTGTTTATTACGTCTCGTATACCAACGCAGGCAACTTACGGGGTGAATAGGGGTATACAAATCCGCCTATCCGCCCAAATTTGAAGCAAAATTCGCCGTCCGACAATGGTCTTGTCTAAATTTGGATCCGCTAAAAGCTCTACTATGAAGTCACAATCTAGGATCCGAACTAAATTGCAAGCAAAATCCACAATCCGAGCAAAAATATTAGATAAATTCGAAATCCGCTGTACAGATTATCATTGCTTAGTGTGTCCGAAACTAGTTGACCTTCTTCAGAATGAAGGACAATTGTAATTGTATGTATTAAATTAAGAGTTCAGACAGAGGGAGCTATATATATACATACAAGCAATATATGCTTTAGGGCGTCTTTTCATGCAGTTATTTTCGTTATACCTATATGTAATCATATATTATATGTTCAATTGTTGTAACGTTCGTCAATGCATGACAATGGTTGAACACCAGAAATCTCTTATGGGTACTTCTCTGAAGTTAATCTGTTAACTTGATTCAGTAGACGCTTATAAACGTCATGTTTTCAAGTCTCATATATAGACTGCGTGTCTTTCAATCTATACACGGTCTGAAAATTATTTTGTCCTTTTAAAAGACCGACATAGTCCATTTGCTCAAGAAAAATATCGTTACTAGGCTATTGTAACATGATTACTCCAAGATCCTGACTTGTCCTCTGCAGTCTTCTGCCAATTGATGAGTCTCTCCCGTTCCCCGCGCGCAAATTTCCATTTGCGTGTGTTACACGATATACATTTTAAAAGATATATGGCATGCAATAAAAAATAGGCCTTAATTGAAAGAACTTTTTAAAATCAGGTAGAAAACATTTTTACTTGTAGTACAAATTTTGACTCAAATATCATAAATCAATACTAAACTTGTCTGCCATCTTGCATGGATTGTTGTTACTTGCATGCATGTTGAATATTGCATGTGAATAATACCATAATAGATAAACTACATCAGCGGCTGGATGTTATAAATATCATGTTAATAACTTGTTTTAATGTAGCTATAAAATGCATTAATTGTAAAAATGTTTTATGCGTTGTATGCACGTAAACAATAAAATTCAATTATTATTAATATATCCGAACACTGTTTAACGTGTTGTCAAGACAATGGTTGTGAACGAGCATAACATTTCATGTTTCAGTGAACAAAATTGGGATGATTTGTAGTTTTGCACAGTCATTAAATTAAAATCGCCTACGTTCGGCTTTCACGCGGCTTTAATCCTTAATCTCAGTTCAGTCCCATGCCCATGGTCATGGTCATTAGTTTCGGTGAATATTTTAACTGATCAAACATATAACTATATATAGAATTCACACAATTTGACCTGCACTTAAACTGATTTAACTTCAGTCAGTGTCAGTTTTAGTTCATTCTCGATACTGATCCCGACTTTGCTTCAACTGGTGTTCTGATCAGTGATCACTCATGCCCTTATATTGTTGTTTCAATGCAGCAAGCAATCATACAAAGTGATTTATATGAGTTTTAGACTTTTACTGTTTTAGTTCGTTCTCGATTTATAGTTTTAGTTCGTTCGACTTTCACATTAGCACGGTGTTCATATGGTGTGCTTATACATTCATTGCATTGTCTTTGCTGTCTGAATGCAGCAGGCAACATTTGCCGCTGGTGGATGTGGGCATTTCCAATTCTATGCACATAAATTGTTCTAACTGAGTAAAGCCGGTTTTCCACTAGCGAATTTTTTCGCGCGAAGCAACCTTTTTCCTTTGTCAGTATCGCTTATTACGTCAGCAAGACGTGGCAAATGATGCCGACAAAAGAAAAGGTCGCTTCGCGCGAACAAATTCGCTTGTGGAAAACCGCCTTTACTGACCTATAGCGGCTATACTGGAGTTGAAACACGTAAAGCACTAGCAGAGAATTATACATGCATGTGTAGCTAATAATTATTATGCAGATTATTTACTGTCCAGGAAATTAATTTATTCACATACTCTATAGAAACCTTTGTCAGTTCTATCTAAAATATTCTTTCAGAGGCAGTTCAGTAACAGCTACCACTTATTAAAATGGCCTTTTTAAGGAAACCTGAACCCAGTGTTCGTCAGTTGAGCCGACAAAAGGAAAAATTATAATCAGACTATTGTACACTGCTGTCGGAATTAATAATTGCGTGGATAAGTAGAGATGCAACTCTTGCAGTATCGGATACAAATAATAATGAAAGACATTCAGTAATTAGTATGCTGTATATTTGAAATGGGAGGAGTCGGATGAATGCTCTTCACCCATCATAGCTTGCGATTTGACGAGGAATCAAACGAACATGACATGCATCTTATACCGAGGTATTGGGAAAGGATTACCTATGAGGAACCAATCAAAGGTCTATATTAATATTTTTAAATAGCGAATCATTCGTCATACTGCATGGGGCCAGTTGAAGCAGCTTATACGGCGATTACAAAGGCCATGTTACACGAGGCAATTTTTGATGCAACTTGCAACTGCAATTTCTGATGTTGAGCCATGTTGCCTAAAAGGTATAGTAGCAAGGGAATTGTGAGCATGGTCGACAGTAAGTTTACTCCACCATCTATTTTGTTCCATTTTTCATCCCTTACGACCGACTCAGGGACGTAGCGATGCATCTGAAGTTGGGGAGAGGGGACGGGGTCGGAGGATTTTACCTGAAATTTGATCTTCAATGTTAAAAATTTACCTGAAGCGTTTTAATTATAATATAAATTTTTCTGATTAATTTCCACTGTCATACTAAGTTTCAGAAGAAAAAGGGGGTCTGGGGGCCCTCCCACAGAAAATGTTTACGCTTTTGAAGCTGCAGAACTGCATTTCTGGCGTTTTCTAAAGCAAATTCGCAAACGAATTGGATCTAAATTGACTGTATTTTACAAAAATGGTTATCATTTCACAAAAATAACGACTTTATTACGCAATATTACGCAAATTTAACTTAAATATATCAAAATTTAAACTTGAATTTTACCTTATACTTGAATTTTACCTGATTTTTACCTGAGTTTTACAGTTGGGGGGGGGGGGGGGGGGGGGGTTACACTCCCCTGGTCGCTACGTACGTCCCTGACGACTGAGCTACAGGTATGCCTATGCAAAGACAAGTGTCGTCCGAGTAGAATGCGGGCCATGTTCACATTTCTATGTAACATGGCTCTCTATCCGCAATTGCATTGCAAGTTGCAGCAAAATTACGGGCCTTAACTGGGCCCAAAATAGATAGCATATCAGTCATTCGCAAACAACAGCGGTATTCACTTACTTTCTGTCATATATGATGATGGATGATGGTTAAAACGAATAACTAATTTTTTATGTGTAATATCAATGTTTTGCAATGGTTTCAACCACTTTTAATTGAGTTGTCAGAAAGTACAAGGTGCTGAATTTTCGGACTCGTATAGAATTAAAACGCGCCCGTTCCTAACTTCCCAATTCTTTATTTTCTGGCTTAATATAGAACCAAATGGCAACATCCAACTGCTGTAAAATTCAACATACATATAAAAAACCCTGATCAGTCGTAAATTAGTGTGCCAACAATAAATATGCTTTCAACGACAAAGTCAGTTTACAACTTATCTCATTTTATCGATAATTATTAGTGAATAATGGTCAGATAGAAATTCCCATCGAAGCGTCGCATCCAACTATGAGGAACAAAGCGACGCGAGGTATATGCAAGCACCCGACCATGCCATTGCCTCATTTGAAATTCTAATTTCATGCCAAATGTTAAATTAGTAAAACAACAAAAAGCAAGAAAACACTCCAAATTTAGAATTGATTGACACTTAGTATTTCTCGATTAGCTGATGTTTCCGTCCGCGCTGTAATATGGGAGTTGAGGTTTAGGCATGGTTACAATTCTAAAGTAACTATAAGCATTAGCTGAAGCAATGTCGTCCATATATCTTACTCTAAATTCTTAATAGAAAGCAAATTTGGTTTTGCTTCACTGAGGTTGTGTAGGTTGTGGAATTTGCGTAGCAATGTCGTAATCACATTGCAGTATACGTGCACGCCAAAACAATACGTCTACAGTATTTCTCGATGTTCAATATATGAAATATGTTTTCCAAATACGTGACAACTTCTTTATTACATCGTTTGCGTTAACTTACTCGCGATATACGCATAAATCAAGACACATTATTTGCTTTACTAAACCATGAACCATTCCGTCAGTTGCTAGGTAATTGGGTGAAAATTCTACTTATATATAAATATCGAAAGTTATTTAATATACTTGTCCCTCAGCGCATTATAAGTTCATAACTTGTAAGAAAACCGGACGGTATGATATATCTGATGTTTTTCAGGTCTATTCGAGCGATGTAAAATAGCCTGAGATACCTTGGTGAGATTTGTCATCATGAGATTCTTGCCCGTTCTTGTCAAATTGCTGTTGCGCACCAAATTTTGCCACCGCTGTATTCTCGTTCGGAATTGCTGACGGCATCATCTCTGACAACCTAATGGCGTAGCTAGTGTTGGATTCACTTTCCAAACCAAGTTTTGAAATCGTATTCAACTGCGTACGTAGGCTTATAAAACACTTAAGAAATCTAAACATCAAGGTAAATAACAAAATTAAGAACAGCCCCAACTTGGCAACTATAACAGAGTCAAGATATTTTCGTCTAGAATTATGTTCAAGTTCACTTTACCTTTGAGTTAGTTGGTCGCGCCTCGACGAGAGCTGCAAAGATTGTGATGTGACGGTGTGGTTAGTCAGATCAAATATAATACGAGCGTATCAATGCTGTTTTGTTATGCAAATTCATGATCAACTTGCACACCACGAGTGGGGGATTTGCATTTCCAAATGATGAATTACAAACCAAAACGGCAACACGTTCTTTTCTATATTCACCAACATTGCTAATATAACATTTTCTCCACAATTTTTAAGAGAAGTTATTCCAAACATACAATATACAGACGAAATTTCTCGAAAGGAACGCGTGGTTTAAATTTTGAATATTCATGTAGGTGGTTAATTAGTTCTGCTGGCACGCACCAGTGATTCCTATGAATTGATCACCGCATGTTCAAAGATAAATAGTGTTACACAACGAAGAATTAATTAGTAATTAAGTATTTCTTAACCAAGTTGAGAAGACACTGCCATGCCTAACTTGAATATAACATAATAAAACTATTATCAGATTCACATGAAAAGTTAAAAAATAAAGTGTCTTTGAGATAAACCCAGTTATACGTAACATACTTCAGTTTCAATATCACCTCATTAATATTCAATTAAGGTGGAGAATACATGGCTTGAAAAAGGAAGTTATTCATTATCCGAGCTTTAAATTTTACAGTTTCATCAATTCTCTGTTGGAGCCACAGTTAAATCCAGATGATACCGAAATAATGTTTGACTGGTATGGAACAATACAAAACACATATTTTGGTATGCGTGTAATCAATTGTTCACTATATAGACTTAGGTAATTACAACTGACCCTATAATCCACTGTCACACAGTCTTCCTACTCTGCGTAGGAAGAGTAAAAGAATGACTTTGCTGGGGTACGTTTGAAACATATTATTGTTTTAATAGAAACGACACATGCAATCCGATGGCGGCTTTTCAAGCGTGGCGTAGGCGTTGGCAAATTTGAACTGATCAATTTTATCTCCACGACCTTTCTCAACAAACAAATCAACTTCGAAATGATTATTATTGTCAGCAAAATTGATGTACTGAATAACTACGTTTTGTCCTCAATATGCTTCTCATAAAAAATGAAAATGTCGCCGCATATTCTGGAATACTGGAATTATACATATCCTAATTCAGCAAACATCGACCAACATATATAATCACTCGATCAATACTATTTTCAATAATTTGCATGCATAAGATGACAGCTTGAGACAGTTATTATTTGCGATTTGCAGTTAAATAGATGACACAGCACAAAAGCTGATCAATTTGACGTCCACGTCTCGCTGTCAAAGAAAGGCAGGATCAGCTAGATTTTAACTGTATATTTTGAACGTATATTCAACCAGATGCGAAATTGGGTTATATTTTGGAGGGCGATAGTTTTTACACTGTATTTCAAGCGAACTTTTTTCTCAACATCAGTTACGTTGTACTATTGATCCACTTGCCACGTCCGACCTACCAAATCCCACGCCCATCAGTCCCATGTAGCAGCAAAATTGCTGTACATTAGACCCGTGGTTCGAACTCTGCATGCATCAGTTTACCCATGAAAAGCGGATAATTATTGGCAAATCCTAACTTCAATATTTTACCCCTTCACAATCCCCCTAATAAATATCACCAATGTTTGCCAGGCTACATAGCTAGTTACAAGGTTAAAAGACAACATACCAATACGTTAAGAAAGAGGAGTTCGAAGTGTTTTAATTTGCTGCTGTATAAATAAATAAATGGAGTAAGACAATTTAAGGACGCTGTCAAGATGAAATTCCGGTTTTACAAACATTTTCAAAACATGAAAGGCTGTAGATTGCATGAGCGAAGATTGCATTTGAAATAATTTGAGTCATTGAGAGAATATTGTTATGATGAAGGGCGTAATCTTCTGGGCGTAATCAAAAGAATACGATCATTCAAATATCTACAAATGAACTGTCCGCTCAAAAGCGGAACAGCAATCCATTCTTTCCCTGTCAGTGGTAAAGTAGTGGTAATATACAGTACACAGTCTTCCGGAGTAGACATATGTTTATACAGTACGTTATAGTTACAGATGCAAAACTGTGAAATTGTTGTTCATTGAGGTTTTTCCCCTGTTGATCTGGTTGCAACGACTATATGAAACAGAACAGTTCAACTTTTTTTTTCTGTGCTGGTGTTGTGTACTCAGGTGAATAATATGTTTGTGATGTTACTCTGAGTGCATATCCACACCGGGCAAGCTTGAAAAATATGCCCGGCCACGGTGGGATACGAACCTACGACCTTTGGAATACTAGCCCAATGCTCTTGTTAATATTGTTTTCCACTAGGCGGAATTTTGCGCGCGGAGCGGAATTTTTCTTTGTCTTTTTTAATTAGTTCCACCCGAGAAATCACAAGACAAAGAAAAATTCCGCTCCGCGCGCAAAATTCCGCCTAGTGGAAAACAGGCTTTACGGAATTTCGGCAAGAGTCCAACCTCGTACCCAGTTTCTTTCCTCTACTCTGCAAGTGAAGAGCCTGGGCACGAAGTCGTCAAGAGGCAAGGTACTTGACCACTCTCAGGAAGTCGATATAAGACGTCAATATAGTCAACGTCCTGAGGAAGAAGCTCCTTGATTAACTCAAATCAAAACATATTGCGAATTTAATGCGAATGGTGTTGGCATTAGCATACAGCCTTGCTATAACGTGATTAATAATATATAGATGAAAAAATTACTCATTTTTGATTGGCTATAAGAGCAATGCAATTATTTTTAAAATGCAGCGTTTGCACATGATATCACAGCCGCCATGTTGGTGTAATGGTGTTCCAATTCAAAATAATTTTAATTAATCTTTGTGATTGTCTGGAACACCGACATGGCCGCCATGGCTTTTGCATGTTAACAGTTGAGTTGGTCCCTGCATGGGGAATGAGTGCAAACGCTCTCAGTACATTTTTTAAGGATTCTTCAGTGGTGGGGAAAAACTGCCAAAGGGCCCTTTTCTCCCCCCAAGATAGTATGCGATTGCCGCCGAAGCAATTTTTTTCCGTAGACAGTCGGACTCTTCATTGATAGTCGGGACGCATCATTGACCCGCACCCTTAAACAAAACATTCAGCGGATACTCTTCTTATTAGATGCGCTTCACAGTGTGTCTTGCGCGCGCAATTGGCGATTTAAAAATATTGTATTGTTTATTGGAGAATTGAGATGTCAAAATCTGAGCAGGACACATTGTGGCTTCATATCTTGGTGTGCATGGTGATGACATCTGACACATTTTATTAAGTTATATTTGCCATTCCCACTTGCTTTTATTTGCTTTTGTAACTCTTTTGGAGCGATTTCAGAATACCCGTCCATTTTTAAGCTATGCCTTTCAAACATCATGGATAGAATAGAGTAAAAGTTTATTTATCTATGCTTCCTTCATCATCCAAGATGTACGTTTTTCATTAGGGGCATCACACAACTTAATTATATGCATAAATATTACTCTATATAAATATTAGATATCAAGAAATTAAATATGAAGGATAATCGATGTCTAACTCATGTTGTTTTTTAATTCTGTTAACTTTGCCTCCGTAGGTTGTTCCATAGCACAGCACTACTGTACCCAAAACTTTTTTAAAATATTCAGTACTTGTCCTAGGAACTGGAAGATTAGTATTAGCACTTCTAAGATTGTAATTATTATGATTTGTATCCCTTCTAATAAATTTATCTTTTAGATTTGGAGCAGAGTGGTTGTTTAATATTTTATAAATCAGGACAGATTTATTCATTTTTTGTTTGTCGTTCAGATTCTTCCCCGACATAGCATGGAGTAAATCCGACGACCTAAGTCACCTAACGTCGTAATTGGCACCTGTCATATCTCTTGCCGCTCTATTTTGTAGTTTTTGAATTTTCTCTTTAAGCATAGATCCACAACTGTCCCATAAGGGTGAACAGTAACCAAAGTATGGTAGGACGAGTCAGAGCATTATACAAGAGACGAGACAATATTTTCTCATGCTGACGTCCGATTTTCGTCCTCGGAATCGAGCCGCCATTGCAATTTTTTATGATCGCTGAAAGTTTATCACGCACGTAGAGTTCCTGATTAGAAAGAGAGCAAACATGCCATGCTTGCTTGTGCATTTATGTGCATGGTTTAACAATGTAATTAATGTTCCTCACACCTGACATTGGTGTTTGGCAGATTATGATTAATTAGCGTCGCTGGGAAAAAAATTTTATATTATAAAGCACACTAAGCATAGTATCAAACATTAAAAGTCTTGCATCGCCATGATATTTCCTTTATCAATTTGTAATATTGTCCTAATAATTAGTTTGTGTGTATTAGAACGAGGCAATAAGATCTGGATACTATTATATACGTATCCAGTGAAATAGTGGTCGCGGGCTACATGATATGATATTACTATGGTGGACGGGTATTCTGAAATATAATTCCTTCTCTTCAATATGGATGATATATAGTTTTAACTCGCAATAACAGTTCTTAAGTATTTTCGGAACCAGAGAAAAAACTTTGTAGATTTGCTATGGCATCGCGAAGCAAATCGTCTTTCTACATCTTTCTTCATGTGGTCGAAGAAGAACAATGTGGATGTGGAGTGATATATAAATGGTGTACCAGTGGATTACGCGCGTGCAGGGTACGAAGGGATCGATCGATAACGCGCGGAGGCCTGGACGCGGATCAATGATGCGTCCGAATATCAATGAGAAGTCAGACTGTCTACCGAAAAACTGCCAAAGGGCCCATTTTCCTTGCCCTCCCCAGGATAGTATGCGATCGCCGAAGGTGTGAGCCGAGTGCCGCAGGCGCAAGTTAGCTAGGGGATCTGGGGGGGGGGGGATCTGGGGGCATGCTCCCTCAAGAAATTTTTAAAATTTAGGCCTTTGGAATGGCATTTCCTGCATTCTGAGTACACATTTTTTTAAAAATTATTTTCTTTAAATAAGTTTTAATGGTGAAATTTGTAATATATTGCACGCTAAACATTCAAAAAGAACATAAGTTTAAGTATGCTCACCAACAAATTTTATTAAATTTTTTTCAATCATTATGTTGAACTCATTTACTCAATACAGGTCCTAGGGGCTAGGGCCCTGGCTTTGGGGCAATAGGCCATTCTTTTTCTTCATTGGTGGGGCAGAGGAAGAGGCACAGTGGGGCAAATGCCCCACCAGTCCATGGTATTAAAAAATGCCTTGATTACGCTCTATAGTGTGTCTCAAGAAAAGTGAACCCTTTCAAATTCAAATTAGCTATAACGTATTGTAGTAATTTGACAGCTCTAATTGCTTTGAATTAATGGTTGGGTCTTGTACTCATGGGACAAAACTCTTAAAAACTTTTAGTTTTCTAATTTTTATTTCTTTTAGTTTTGTCCCATGAGTGCAACTACCTTGTGTTCTTACCCAACCATTAATTCAAAGCAATTAGAGCTGTCAAATTATAGATAATTTGAATTTGAAAGAAGGGTTCACCTTTTTTGAGACACACTGTATAGCTCGTTCTGCAATCGCTGCAGTGCAATTAGTTTTCTCATGCCGCTATTTTTAGGTGGCTTTTCAGCCGACTGAGTCTGCGAGATAATTAGTCCACATAACAACCACTTCTTATAATTTTTTGGAGGAATATGATGGTAAATTTGCTTTAAAAATTGCTTTTCACATTGTTTCACCTAACCGACCTATTACCCAAATAACCAAAATTTTGATCTCAACAAGTCTAGACAAAAAATTCACCACAGCTTGAAAGGACATCGCAAAATTAGTAATATTCCAAAGTTTCGTTGCGACAGGCTGTAAAATGCGAATAATATAGCCTTGCGAAGTTTGCCGGTTTTCACTTCAGTCATTTTGCCAGTATTACGCACGGGAAATTTGTACCGCTTTCTGAAAAAAGGTCAGAACGTTTAACGTCTTTTTGTAAACTTTCAATGGACAATCATATACGTGAACATAGCAATTTAAGTACAAAGCGGAGCACATATTCATAGACTGAAAAGGTTTGCTAACAAGCAATGAAAACAATGCTTAAATGCCAAAATGGCGAGGTGAACGCACAGGTGTTATCAAAGCATGTAAACTTTTCATATATATAATATGAACAGTAGGAAACTCAATGTAGACATAATAGACCTCATTATCTGTTTTTCTCTTGGTTTATGCAAGAAATGGTCGGTTCATCGTCACGTGTGTATTGCATTTTCATGACATTGTTACAATATATAAGAAAGGCCAAAGAGAACACACTGAAAATTATCGGCCAATCTCACTGCTACCAATCCTTTCGAAAGTTTTAGAACGCTGCGTTTTCTTTAACATCAAAGATCATCTGTTCCAGCTGATCCAGAAACTGCAACATAGATTTATTTCTGGTAAATCATGCGTTACTAACCTCTTGGAAGTCCTGGACTACATCGGCTCGGAATTAGATAATGGCGGTCAAGTAGATGCTATTTACTTGGACCTGTCAAAGGCTTTTGACAAAGTCAGTCACTCAAGACTTAAACAAAAGCTGCGTATGGCTGGATTTGGCGGCAACCTCATCCAATGGTTCGACTCCTGCCTCACGAATCGCCAACAACGTGTAACTGTACTTGGAGCCACTTCTGCCACCCTCCCACTTACTTCAGGTATTCCTCAAGGCTCCATACTTGGTCCTGTCCTCTTTGCCCTGCATGTCAACGATCTTCCTGATGCTGTGAAATTCAGTCAAGTTGCAATGTTCGCAGACGACACAAAACTGTTTTCAACCATCAAAACTAAGAACGACTGCGAACAGACGACAGATCGGAACTAATTAGCATGTATGTAAATTAAGGTATATAAACTTAGTGTTTGTAACTATGTATGGCAGTTCTTATATGTAGTATAATAAAGTGGTTCAAAATACTACATTTGGCGACGAGGAAGAAACTAAAAAGACAGCGATGGGTTTTATACCTGCAGCAGTTCCAATACAAGCTCACATATATTCGAGGTAAAGACAACCCCGCAGACTCCCTCAGCCGCCTACCAGTAGACTCAGCAGCAAATATTGATGCTATAGACACGGAAGACTTTGCTTACAGCGTAGCGAATGGAGCGATGCCAGTTGCATTAGCATCAAGAGAAGTAGAACATGCTTCAGAAAGCGACGCGACGTTAAAGTTAGTTCGCCAAGCAGTGGTGACTGGTGATTGGAGTTCTTTACGAGGAACCAAATACAAGACGTTGAAAGATGAGTTCTGGATTATTGGCCAAGTTGTAATGCGAGGGAGCCGAATAGTTATGCCAGAGAGTCTTTGGAAGCGAACTGTTGAGTTGGCTCATGAAGGACACCAAGGAATTGTTCGTACGAAGTCCAGATTGCGAGAGAAAGTTTGGTGGCCGAAAATCGACAAGCAGGTAGAAGATTATGTGCGTTCATGTCATCCCTGCCAAATCGTGGGTGGTTCCAAACCGAAGCCAGAACCGATTAGATCGACCAAATTGCCTGAATCTCCGTGGAAAGACATTTCAGTTGACCTTCTCGAAATAACCAGTGAGAGTCATCTTCTGGTCGTCGTAGATTATTATTCTCGTTGGGTCGAAGCCATTCTACTTCGCAAAACAGATGCGCAGCACGTGATAAAGAGTCTGGAGGCTATTTTTAGAACACACGGTTTGCCAGAGACAATTCGTAGTGACAATGGCCCTCCATTTGCATCAAGAGATTTTGAAGCGTTCTTAAAGAGTCTCGGAATAATCCATAAGAAAGGCGTACCCTATTGGCCTCAAAGTAACGGAGGAGTTGAACGTTGCAACGAAACCTTGTTGAAGATCGTTAGGATTTCCAGAATTGAAGGTAAAGATTGGAAAAAAGCATTGGAAGATTTCCTATTCCATTACAGAGTAACTCCTCATATAGTAACTGGCACAACTCCGGCCGAACTTTTGATGGGAAGGAAACTACGTGAAAAGCTCCCGAGAGTTGAAGTTAATGAAAGTCGTGTCACCGAGACAGAACGGAAAAAGCTTTTGAAAGAAAGGGATGCTCGTGTAAAACTCCGACAGAAAGAATACGCCGATAAGCGCGGCCCAAGATTGCAACATTAGTGAGGGTGATCGAGTGTTGTTGAAACAAACGAGGAAAAACAAGCTAACGTCAAGTTTCGAACCACTTCCATACAGAGTGATTCGGAGAGAACGCAATGCAGTTGTTATACAAGATTCTGGTGGAGATAATAAGATGCGAGGAATAGCGCACATGAAGAAGTATGTGGAGCCACAAGTTGTTGAAACTAGAAAAACGTTAGAAACGCCAGTCAAGGCTTCATGAAGTTGAGGAATCGACAGCGCAACCCGTTAGTGCAGATCCTGCGAAGCAAGATCAATCAGACGTACCAAGTTCAGTACCGCAGCCTAGCAGCCCAAGTCCAAATGTACGACCATTGCGTGCGAGGCGACCGCCAGTTTGGATGAAAGATTACGTTTCATAATAATTCTAAATTGACGTTATAAGTTTAAATGGATTAGCATGTTAAATTTCCATAATTAGTAAGAGTAGATTTTGTAAAAGAAAAAACAGACAAAAAAAA
>CACRXK020005167.1:7907-27907 GCA_902702795.2 Paramuricea clavata
CCCCCCCCCCCCCCAAAAAAACACATAAATTTGAAAACCATGGAAATTCGGGCAAATGCTCGAAAGAATGAAGAAAATTTGGGCAAATACATCGCAAAATACTTAAATCTTGGTCATTTCATGTCAATATTTGACAAAAATTCAGGCAAACGTTCAAGTGCCCCTCCCCTGGAAGGTATCAGGCCCGTACGCTTATATATATATGCAATCTTTGAGTATACTTTGGTATAGAAATATGACTGCCATCTTACCTGGTTGTGATGTTACTGTTGGCGACAAATGTGTAATGAAGGAGAGTTTAGGATTATACCCAGAATGCACTGCACGTGCCGTGTCACATGATCTTTTACTGTAGCACTTGACATTAAAACAAACATGACGAACCATGAATGCTGCAGAACAGTTTAGTTGTTGACCACAATACTGTATACATTCAGCCATATTGTTTACGTCTCCTTGGTGATTGAAGTATCCAGCTTTGAGACCATGTATAAATATACGAGCCTGTGGAGAGCTGTGCTTGTACCGAATGTTATTTGAATTATTCGACGATCTAGATTCCCAAGCACTTGTTTTTATACTTTTGTTCACTTTCTGTTGACGATCCTTATGAAATTTAATTGCAAGTGGTCTTCTTTCGTATAGCTTTGTTTTTTCTTTGTCGTCGATGTTGTGGTGTTAAAAATAAAAGTGGAATATTAAGAATTGAATAATACAAAATTTTGTGTCAAGAAGGAAGAGTGGTAGTTATTGTTGCACCTAATATTACAAAATACTGTAATAACGGCTTATTGACCGAGCGTGAGGTCTGTACTGTGAAATATCAGACCGAAAAAACAGAGATCTGATATTTCACAGTACAGACCGAACAAGCGAGGTCAATAATCGGTTTATTATATGGCTGAACTGAATCTGTGAGCATATGCTTTTCGCGCGAATTAAATCGGGCTATCGTCAGTTTCACTGCGTAACAATATACGGTAGGCATGCATGCTCGATCAAAAAAAAATGGTTGTTTGAAATTTTTATCTGTAAATTTTAATGACACACAATTGGAAAATTAAAAAGCAAAATTTTGTTTCTGTTTTGTGAAAAGCAAAAATTTCCCGCCAGATAAACGACATCCGGAACACTGGTCCAGATACGGAAAATACGGACCACGGTCCGGATATGGGTTTTTACGGACCGCTTGTCAACCAATCAGAATAGAAAATTTTGAAAAGCCATATAATAAATGATGTTATTTGGTCCCAATTTACAGTTTTTTGTGCTACTTTATATAATTCTGCAGGGGCCGGTTGTTCAAAGCCCGATTAGCGCTAACCCTGGGTTAAATTTTAACCTGCTGTTTTTGTTTATTCGTTCGTTTTTGTTTATTTGTTCGTTTCAAAACTTTAGAAAATAAAGCCTCTATTGAACCAGAAAAGATTTCTGGAAAATATATTCAGCTTGATTGATGACCTGTTGGAAAATTTAATTTGTAGATTTGTGTTAACCCAGGGTTAGGCTAACCGGCTTTTGACAACCGGCCCCTGGGGTGCATGGTATCTTTTTGCACCAGTTCTTTCACGTATTTATACGATACCTTATTCCCAAGGGGCCAACCATTTCATTTTTGACTTTAGCTAGAAGAGGGCGATTTTAGAACAAATAGCTTCCAATCAGGTTTTGCAATAAAGAATTTCCCACGCTAAAACGTCATGAAAATATATATGGTCTATGTATCATGTGTGCACACATGTCCTCCAAAAATGGCTGGTCATATCATGCATTTGAAAAAACCACTTCAATATCAAAACACCTATCCCGCTCATGATGAGTGAAATGGTTTTGCCGCGGCTGCGTTGCTCATCCTCTTGCAACTCACCTTTGTATGACGTCATTGCTGGTGGTAAATGTGTGATAAAGGAGAGCTTAGGGTTATACCCAGAATGCACTGCTGGTGCGGTGTCACATGATCTTTTACTGTAGCACTTGACAGTAAAACAAACATGACGAACCATGAATGCTGCAGAACAGCCTAGTTGTTGACCACAATACTGTATACATTTTGCCATATTGTTTACGTCTCCTTGGTGAGTGAAGTGTCCAGCTTTGAGACCATGTGTAAATGTACGAGACTGTGGAGAGCTGTGCTTGTAAGGAAGCTTTGCTGAAAGTAATTTTGATTCCACGAAGTTGTTTTGTCGTGCATTTTGACGTTTCTTGGTGTTTAGTGCCAGAAATGGTTCCTTGTTATTCTGTTGTAAGAATAACTGAGTTGTACCTAATAATCGAAGAGTAGTGCTTTAATTTGATTTATATTTTCCCCATCAGCATAGATCATCATAAACATAACCTCCCCCCATTTATGTTACTGTCATTGAAGTCATAACGGCCGGGTAAAATTAAGGATCGTCAACTTTTCTACAATGGATAACATTCACTGATCTGGAATAAAAACTGGACTATAAAAAATGAAGCCGGAAGGCAGCCGTTACAAAGGGTAACCTTTCTAACATATTATGGTAGAAACCTATTACTTGAGATGCTTTGCAAAATAATGTAGTCATCTGGTATTTCTGAAAACACTTTTGAAACCTCATATATAGTCAATGGACAATTTGCATGTTAGACTCAATTTTAATCTAAGATTATTCTTAGTAAACGGAAACGTAAAGCTTGGAAAATATAGTCTTGCAAAGTTTGCAAATTTTGTATATGTTTGTATTACGTGCGGAAATTGTTACCATTTTCGGCTCAAAACATACACAAAATATGCAAACTCCGCAAGGCTATATTTTCCGTACTTTACAACATTTCGTAACCAAATTTTGCAATTTTACTAATTTTAATAAATTCTTTACGGGAATTTACTTTTTTCCTAGATCAAAAATTAGTCTAACATGCAAGTTGTCTATTACTCCGTACGTTTTGGTTGCTGGTTTCATTTTCAGTGGACAACGAATTTCGTCTTCCAGGTGCCTACTTTCGGATATCGAGTGGTAACGTTGCTGGTCGCGCGAAATCTAGAAGACATACCTATAATTTGATAAACGTTTTTTGAAGAGGCAGATCCCAAACCATTTGTACATAATTTTGACACGCCATGTTTCTTGTATGCGGTAGATTTCAAATTCGGCCCAGCTAAGCATTGTCCTCCATCACGCAGAGCGAACAGCGTGTATTGTTGAGAGATGGCTGCCTCTGCACATTTTAATAATGAATCATTTCGTCCTTTATATATATCTTTGACCCGTCCATCTGTTGATTCCAACGTCACAAAATTTTCTTCTCTTTGAATTGCTTTCCAACAACCGTGATCTGCTACACTTCCTGATATTAATGGAATGAAATGAGCTATTTTAAGAATTGTGGCACTCTATGAAATATGAATGCCGGAATTCTGGAAATTATAAGTGTCAAGTTCTTATATACAGTTCTTACATTAATACAGGTGAGTTGTGTCTGAACTACAATGAAAAAAATAGCGAATAACTCGTTTCGAACGAATACTGATCTTCAGGAGGTTTCTAGTGAACCATCTACTGTAGATTTTTCAGGTAGTTCAGATACTACCCAGCGACAACTCGATAAATGTGTTAGTAGTTTTGTGACTTGATTTTCGGAAACACATCTTCTGAGCTTGTCAGTATATCACCAATTTCACGTGCGTTCACTTATTTTGATATCTTACATATTTTATTTTCCTTTATAGCAAATTTATCTTTAACAGATATGTTTGGCATGTCGCCTAATGACATGAACTTTTCCTAGCTTCCCCATACCGATAATGAATTGATGATTACATAATTGAAAGACAATAACATATATAAAGTTATACTTAAATAAAAAAAGTACATGGAAAAAGGTGGCAGGGACTGCGCAACAGCTGGGTAGTCATTTGCATAAAACTTTATAGCATAACATTTCAATTATCCAGTGAAATTTTGGTCACTTATTTTGGCGTTTTATGAAATACCATGAATATGTCTCACCCTATGCTTACCATTTTCTTTCATGTGATAAACATGATTGGACACGTGATCTCCAATACCTTTATGACAACCACCACGTGATCTGCCATGTGACTGATAAATAATTCCCGCGCTATGACCGCTTCGACATTCACCTCCGTTATGGAGAGCGAACACTGTAAATTAGAAAAATGAAACTCGTACCCAGGATAATAACATAAGATTATTTTGTTAACTGCGCAACGCGCGATCTTGGAACTTGGCAAGACATTTGCATATTTAAAACTCAAATGTATGCTAATTCTCAACACTTTATATTCTACAGAACACTTGTATAACATTGCTCTAACCATAGATAATTAAAGCACTTCTTTTGTTAATAGAGAGGTCGTTCGGATTTGACTACCAACTACCGCTCACTTTCTGGCTTTGTACGCGTTTTATTGGTTAATCAGATATATCAAACGACTCCATTAGTATCTCTTATACCAAAAACACGGAAAAGAGTCGACGTCTTGAAGTGGAAGCTCGATAATGCGTTCTATAAGGTCTATGTCGCCTTCTATCAGGTCTATGCCATAGATATCTTATATACACTAGATAGTGCATCTAATTATTCTGAAATTCAAAAATTGAAGCCATGATTGCAGTCTCAGGTCGTTCCCATGAAATGAGAAGATTCGTATGTTTCTATTTTTTAAACAGGGAACTTAAACATTAAGTTAACCCTATTCCAAATACATTTTTAAACTATTCGAATGATGAAAGTTATTGTTGTTTTTAAGCGTTTATTACTAAGTGGGAACGACCAACATGGCCGCCATCTATTCAAATGGGGGTAACCGCTGGAATATTCTTGGCTTCAATTTTACTAAAAGAGATGCGCTAACTAGTGTATATAAGATATCTATATGGTCTATGCCGCATTCCTGGTCTAAAATAACTCAACGTGCCATTCCGCAACTTCGAATTCATGCATTTTCGTAGTAAACATTATTCAACGTCGCACAGAACCTACTGTGGACGCTCTTTGTTAATTTAATTCCACATAATAAAATTGTCCTCATTTGTTAATCAAATGTATAAAAATATGCCCAATATTAAGTGATCGAACCTTTGAAATTTCTTTTTCTCGCCACCTTTGCACACTTTATGATTGCATTTCTTCTTGATTTGTAAGAGTCCATTAAGAGATCATCAGTTCCTTCTAAGGATCTCAGACTTTGTAATTTTTCATCCTCGTTCCAACATCCCAGATTTTTTAACAAAATCTTCCCTATCAATTTGTATAACATGAAATTCTTTAGAAAAACGAGGCATTATTAATAATTTACAACCGGGGACAAAACTGTCAATTTTATGAAAATGCATTCAACTAATTACTTTCTTAGGTTTTGCTCCGTCACTCGCCCTCACCCATCCTCCCCCCACCCAAAGTTGATATTATTTTCCTCACATTTTCAATACATCTCAGCAACATTGCCTATGGGGAAGGGGGGATACAGGAAAATAACTTTCATTTAACTCTCACATGAAAAACAGATTAAAATTTGATTAAGAAGTGATGTCCACGATGATAGGGTATTTTTCTGTTCAAGAACTTTCTAAATTTGAGACCAAGTGAGCGAGAAAAGCTGAGCACGTGTATAGACCCTTTACATTGAGTAATTTAACATACAACACATTTTCGAAGAAGACCTCTTAATAACCACACTGATGAAATACAGTTATACACAACATTTCCGATTGAATTTGTTTAAGAAAAGGGATATCACAAGCCTGCTTAGTGTATTTTTCAAAACCTTAGCAATCGAAAATTTCCTTTGTGTTATACATGCTGTCGTAATTCCAAATCAGGAATTCTGTCTATTCTGTCTTTTCATTGGCGGACACGTGGGATGCTAACACCTTTCCTAGAAATGAGAATCAACCATCTTTCCCCTCCTTGATTCCATTTCGATATTAGCGAACTTAAGCCAATTTGGAGTGCTTGCCATGTATTATACAAGAACGTGACTACCTTCGCGTGTGCCTCCCTATTTTTTCGCGCCAGCTTTTCAACGCCTGTGAAGGAGGTATGAAACGTGGCGTAGTAACAGCCGCTATTACTCAAAAGCAGTTAATTAATTTGTTTTATCTTATCTCTGTCAATGTGTACAACGGTAGTCGACAGTTTCCTCTTCGCGCTAAAATGCCAAGTCGGGAGTATTGCAAGCAATATGTACACCATTTACACCAACCTTTGGTGAGAACTTCATCAGTTGGTGTCTCCCAGTTGACGTAGACAACTTGTGACTGAAGATCAGTTGCCTCCTGTAGTAAGCAATCTGAGTATGATTTACACGCGACCAAGAAACAATTATTTTTTATAGTCATAGCAACATTACAATGTTTGTCTTGACAACAATATCCCACACACTGATGGTAATTTGTTACAGCTCCTTTGTTTGTGATGTTTCCTGCTTTTAGCCCACCACGTAGTTTAACATTGGTCAGTATCTTGCTTGTATTGCTGTTCTTACAGAACCAGGTTGTTTCTGGTTGTTCTTTCACAGAACGAGATAAGGGTTTCAGTTCACCTATATCTGAAGAAGATGAACAATTTAGGATGCACAAAACGTCCATAGTACACATGAATACAACAACGCAAAAAAGTTATTTTAAATTTCTGCCATGCGAGTAAAATAGGGGAAGCGTTTTCTTTTAAATTTTTAATGATGTATAATTAAACAAAAGATTTATGAAAATAATATTATCATGCTTTCCCACTCATGTAATAAAGTGTTAATTATATATTAATGTAGCTTACACGTATTTCCGCTATTCTTTCGGTTTGAACAGGCTGCATCGGTTTGCATCGGTTGTCATTATACTAACAATATGTATAATGAGTATACTAATAGTATCAGGATTTTTGGGCATCTCACTCGATGGGCATATATAAAAATTCCATAATAATAGTATGATACCTATAATTGGTTGTCTGTTTCCTCTTGAGATGAATGCAAGTGATACTTTAGTCTTAGAAAACGACATTTCTACAGGTGTGCACGACTCCTCATCTTTACACTGAACAGAGTAACATGCATCATCCACCATGAACGCGATGTCACAATGTTTATTATTACAGCAATATTTCGTACATTTATCCAATGTTTTAACATCACCATGTAAAGTAAACAATCCAGCATCTAGTCCTCCATGCAATGTCATATTTTGAATCATTTTCTGATAACTGCACTGTTCTTTTGGTTTCTGGGAAGCATTACCTTTTGTTGGAAGTCGGTCTAATTTTGGAAAAACAACACAACAGTGCTCAGTTTTAGAAAACCATCACAACAATGGACATAACGAAATTTGTTAACTATTCCTCAATCTTGCAGTGTCATGATTCCTCAGTTGAAACGTTGATTTGTATTTTCTAGAATTATACTTAGTGGAAACTGTAACTTATTGCAAACATCAGCAAAGTAGATAACAATGTGATTGAAGGTTTGCAAAATTCATGGAAAGGCCTATTTCAGAGTGAATGAGTGGTATCGTTTCATTTTACAAGATATAAAACAATTTAAAAATGCTAAATAAATATTTTATGAAATAAAGTATGAGGATCACATTTCAACTGTTTAGTAAAGCCACGGTAGTTACGTAATTATTGTGAAATTGTTTTCTGTGAAACAGATAAACTCTTCGTTTGCTGAAAAATAACAGCTTTCCAACGATTTGGGTCTAAATACTGAATTTTTCATTTTAAATAGCAGAATCAAGACACCTTAAGTAGAACTGAATCAGACTGTCATGACAAGTAGGGCTTTAATTTGGGGGAGGCCGCATGGATACAAAATTGATGCATACCATTTTGCGTGTGGCGAAAGACGTAAGTCAATCTTGGATTAAAACTGAGAGATTTAGCTTGTCGTGAATAACAAGATGATTTGTTGTGACATTTCACAAGAAAACAACTTTCTTTCAACATAAAAACCACATCACAGCTTTTCCTTGAACAACAATGAGAAATACAGTTTTCCATTGTCTTCGCTGTGGTTTCTTCAGTAAACTGTCCTGCATTTAGACCAAATGTTAAAGTTTGATTGTACTTCACAGCACCAGTCGAACAAGTGTCATCTGGTCTTCTATCTCGCTTATCACCACTTTCCACAACTATCTCTTGTGTTAATAGATTATATTGTTCTAAATAAGAGTAAACGGACATTATATTAATGACAACTTGAAGGTGTTAAACAAGACTATAAGGATGTAACATTTCAAATCCGACTATGACGACTGGACAAGGACTGGACTAGATTTCAAGTCCGCGCAATTTGAGGACTGGATGAAAATGCGAGGATGAAATGACATCTCATACGAATAAATAACTACTTAAAGTGGTTTGAATTAATTTTTATCCAATCCAAGAATTGAATTATAGGTATCCAGTATTATCATGTGGGCAAAATAAAGCAATATGGTTGGTTAATTTACTCGTGAATTATTAATGAGTTTGAGATATATTTCCCAATAACAGTAACAATAACTACTGTATGCAAATTAAAGACTGAAAACTTTCACTCCATTAATTTGATATTTGACCCCTGATGACATTCAACAATACCTATTCACAACTTAGGTTCGAATGCATGGAAATAACGTACGAGACAGTCATTCTTCAAGAGGTGTTTTAAAGCTTTCATCTTGCGGTTATGAATTATGCTCGTATACTCATACTTACGTGACAAATTGGATGGATGGTCCAAATTATGCAATACACTTGTCCGATTGTAGGCCGACGACTGTAGCCTGCTTGAATTCCTGTTGGCGCCACTACGATCGTGTGAGTGCGTTTTAGGTTTTGCTAAATTGTCAAAACTGCTTGAAGTTGTAGTATTTTTTGACCGATCGTTATCCTTTGTTTTATTTTGAGACAGTTGAGTTTTCTCGTTGTTCCATTCAGTACTCATAAATTGTTTTCCTCTATTTCTGTAAGACGTTTCATCAGATTGTGTTCTATTGTTTATCCACTTTTTTCCAAGCAAGGTTTGAATAAAATTTGCTTGATCGACTGTAAATATTCTAAAGTAATTGTTTGCTTTGCTTTCATTCTTGTCCGAGTTTGAAAAATTTGATATTTTGCTAGTGTATATCGTACCTGTTACATTATTGTTTGTAACTGGAAAAGAAGTTGTATTTTTTTGTCTTGTTTTAAATGGCGGAAGAGGTGATTGTCCCAGCAACTTCGATTGCCTTAATGAAGATGTTTTATTATGAATAAAAACTCCCTTTGGGTTTCTTTTGACATGAATGTCAATGGTTGAAGTATTTTTGTTTAGTTTTCTAGCTTTTAGTACATCTTTTAGCAGCAAATATGCCTCTTGATATAGTTCTTGGAGACCTTTTGATGTCAAAAGATCATCGTTCTGTGATAATACAGGCAACGCACTTCCTCTTGTTATGTTGTTGCCTTTTGATGTAATATTTTCGTGATAAAACGTTTTCTGGGTATGTTGTGATCTCGAAAATGGTGGCATTGGTAACCATGGATGTTTCCCAGTTGGGTTTGACGTCTTAAACGATGATAACCCTACCAACGGAAACATAGAAAAACGTAACGAAAATATAGAAGAACAATATTTACGGAAATCTAGAAGAACCTTGCTGAAATATAGAAGAACTTTATTTATGGAAATATAGAAGAACTTTACAAGAACTGAGTCTAAAGAGATTAGAGAGATGTTAATTAAACAATATATAATACCGTAACCATTCAGATGCCGAAACGTCATGTAAAAATCAGATTTCGAACACCACAAGTATGTGGATCAAAAAACGCAAAATGCTGTTATGAATTAAGTTACAGTATTTAAGTAATTAACCTTTCTCACGGTCAATTTTCACGCCATTTTGGGGGTACTGCCTCACCCAAGTTTGAGAGTCTTCGCACCACGAAATACTATTTAGTATTATAGTTGTTTGTATAATGGTAAATTTACAGTTACAACATTGAAAAGTCGCTTTTTACGTTGTTTGAATTGTCTAAAATCTTTCACGAGGGCAGACAATACCCCCAAAATGGCGGATTTTGGCCTTCGTGAGAAAGGCTAATTGATCCATATCTTCACGTTAGCGTTGATTGAGTCAAAAGTCTGGAAAAAAGAATTGATAGCATGTGTTCCGAATTCAGAGACTATGAAAAAGAACTAAACAAATGTGGTTTTAGTTTTAAGTTTTCCTATTATTTTACTACATTTATGAACGACTTGGATAAATATTTACTTGTCATTAATAAAATTATAAGGACCGAGTTTTTCTGTACAGTACATAATTTTCTACCATATCGTGATCATATATTTTCAAATTCATGCATAGCTTCATAATCATTATTGAAAAAAAAGCTCAGTATTATTTACATTACTTGTTCACTGGGTCTTTGTTTCACAACACGATTGATCATGCTTGAGGATGTTAATTACTCGAGTAGTGCGTTGAAATGGTTTGTTCTCACTTCAGGCACGCTTATATATAATAAGACGTATAATAATATTACAGACAGTTTGTGTTTAGTGAACAAAATACAGTATGTTTCAAATCTCGTGGATGAAACAACCAAGTAGCTACATTGTCATCGTGCACATCAACATATTGAGATCCTCAACTAGCTAGGTAGAAATAAACTTACTGCAAATTTGAACTTACCAGTAACAATACCATGATGAACATAGATGAAAATGACAGTCAATATTACAAAGATGTTGACGTTGTAAAATCTCATGAAAATGCCAGGTTTAAGAAGCAGATTATAAAGCAGATATTTCGAGACAAGCAAATTCTTCACTTTTGGATCCAAAGATGCTTTGAAGCATCACACCCTTATCTTGGTACCAACTCAACCAAAACGTTTCTATGTGAAATATGACACTTTTTTATTAACGTTCACAAATGCCATCAGCAAAGATTCTTCTGTGGGACTTCAACATATTAGTCCAGCATGAAATCATAAACAAAATTATGTCACCCTTGATAAGCCAGGTATGATATCATCAAAACTCCTTGCAATTTCACGGCGCTATAAGACTTGAACGCAGATTTATTTTATTTGTCTCTAGCGGTAGACAATTACACTCAGCAGAAACGGTTAGATGATCCAGTTTTGACATCTAGTTTTGACATCTGTCATTTCATCAATTGAACGTGAAAAGAAGTAAGTTCTTGACCAGTGATTAATCACAAACATGGAGATTTGAAAGTCTAAACGGAATTTAATTAAAGTAATGAAGTATGCAGTAACCGGTACCAGGTAACGCTTTATTTGGCAGCTGCCATCAGCAACTAAAGTATGTTGAGAAAAACTCGAGTTTCAAAATTACTTTCATCAAATAAACTTATTTCTTTTGTATACATACATGAAACTGAAAGCTTAAAAGACTTCAAGCTTAAGGTTGTATCAAATCTTCAATAGTGTAAAATCAGTTGCTTATAAATAAAGGTTCCGGGTAATTACACTACCAGTATATATGTAAGCACTTAACCAACTGTGAAGCTTATCCCTATATACCACAACAAAATATAAACATTTTTTTTTCAGATGTTGAAGGAAAACAAAGAAAAGTTTTCGAGGTATAAGTTTTGTGATAAGCGAGATTCCTATCGATCTACGATAGAGATGATGCATGTCACAGGTACATATATGGTTTCAATTCAAAGCACGAGTCAGTAATATATTATTGCAATTGTTGTACTGTAGCTAATCATGCACTCAGGTGTTTTCATGTGCCTGTTTTGTTCGTTGGCTTGTCTTGTTTATAAACTCTTGTGGGCTACATTTCTGAGGAATTAACTGATTTCAACAGAATTCAGTTTCATCTTAAAGTACTTATAATACTATAATACACTTAAGACGCTATTTCAAAATTAATAGTTTAAGAGAGAATTATTTTAAAAGAAAAGTAAACTGATGACATCTCTTAGAGGTAAGGATAAAACGCTGAAACTGAATCGCGGAAACGGAAACTGAAAGCGGAAACTGAAATGGGGGATAAAACGCTGAAATGGGGATAAAACGCTGAAATGGGGATAAAACGCTGAAATGGGGATAAAACGCTGAAATGGGGATAAAACGCTGAGATGGGGGATAAAACGCTGAAATGGGGATAAAATGCTGAATTGGGAATAAAACGCTGAATTAGAGATAAAACGCTGAAATGGAAATAAAACGCTGAATTCGAAATTTCCATCTTTGGGCGTTGTTTCTTGTCATAGAGAAGTGTGGGTTCTACACGGCCAAAAACGAGCCTGAGCCTGCTGTACTGCCTGTACTGTACCGTACCGTAACGTAACGTAACGTAACGTAACGTAACGTACCGTACCGTACCGTACCGTACTGTACTGCCTATACAACAGGTTGCAACAATATTATGCTGACCTATTTTTTACAGTTAACAACATTGAACAATATTATTCATCTTGAATGGGGTGCAACAATATACAAATTATGAATGTTTATTCGTGCAATGGTAAGAATATTTTCATGAGGTGAAAGATGGAATGTTCCATTCCACGAGGCGACAGCCCAGTATAATACCAAAATAGACTGATAGATTCGTATGAGAAGCATTTTGACGGATGCAATTTATCGAAAACACAAAGAGTGCAATGGAACAAAACGTATAGTACAATTGCACTCTCAAAGAGTGCAATGGAACGTATTCCATTGCACTCTTGGGAAATGGAATTTTCTATTCAATATCACGTGACCATAAACAGCCAATTAAACGATCAGAATTCAATAAGGTATTATATAATGCTGAACAATATTGTTAACATTCGTGAACAATAGGTGTAGCACAATATTGTTGCAACCTGTTTTTATCAACATTGCAACTACAAGTTCATGATTTTTACGCGTGTATGCAGGAGAGGAAAAACGTTTTTTCCGATTTAGACACGTGTCCTGACAATTCCCGGGAAATTCCTGTGACACCGGTTTTACACCCAAAATACCAGCCATATGGCAGTGACGCAGTGTTATGATAGTATGCTATCACAAGAAGTTGAGTTCGAAGTTATATGGAGAGAATTGTAGATTACATTATTAAAAGATAAACTGTCAGATAAAATTCGTTCTTCGAAAATTTGTAGTTGTCATTTTACCGCGGGAACTTCTTTCTTACATTTATTCAGTTTTATAGGCAAACTACATGTGTTCGCAATTGTCTAGCAAACAACGAATTCGATTAAGTTTGCCCATTTCAGCGTTTTATCCCCCATTTCAGCGTTTTATCCCCCATTTCAGCGTTTTATCCCCATTTCAGCGTTTTATCCCCATTTCAGCGTTTTATCCCCAATTCAGCGTTTTATCCCCAATTCAGCGTTTTATCCCCATTTCAGCGTTTTATCCCCATTTCAGCGTTTTATCCCTACCCATCTTTGGGTCGTTTTAGAGCACGTGATTTAGGCAATAAAATTACAATTACCCTAAGTTGTCATTATAAATAACCACGACTATTTTCATGATATTAGCGCCGGGTTGACGTTTCCAGTGAATTAAAGGTAAATTATGGACGATTAGGGAACGTTTTGAATATGTCTTGGTCATGTAGGGTCTTATGGCTGGAAATTATCGAGTGGAAATTTATATACATTTATTAGACCTAATCAGGAAGAGCTGCGAAATATGCAACTACCGTAATCGCAGGTTCGATTCCCGCCAGGGACAAATAGTTGCATTTTATGCCATATAAATTTCCACTCGATAATTTCCATCTACAAGACCATTCAACTACTGCTATTCAATCCGATTGACTCACTCTGTCGGAGTGAGATGCCAACAAAATCTATATATTTTGAATCTAAGTATTGGAAAATCAGGAAAGAATACATGGGGAACGAGAGAGTGGTAGTGAGCTCAGTTGCTACTTCATAATTCAATGATAACAATCTTTCATGTTTATCTTTTATAATTTTTTTCTTTTACTACAATACAAACTTTTATATACATTTATTGCGCATTTTCATTTATATACCTTAACAAAGGACACAAAGTATAACCACATGTATTACATACGGAGCTACTGTTTATTCATTGCTGTTCGAACTTTGACTGAATGCTTGTTTTATCCAAACTACATATTGGCTTGGTCTTTCTAGGCAAGTTATGCAGGTAGTTTTAGTTGCCAATGGCAACTAAAACTACCTGCATAACTTGCCTAGACTTGCCAACTGCTGAGCACAACAGACTTGTGTTGAAATCTTTATTGACGTCTTTGCCTTTTCAATACACCTACATAAACATAAAACAGCAGTGAGCGACAACGAAACATTGCACCAGCTGGAGTATTGGATAATATTAACTATTCCACCATCCAAATGGAAACCAGATTATATACAGCTAATACAACGAACGGTCGTCCTCTGAAGGACAAAACTTACAACCATGAACCATGCATGAACTACAATCTCTACCACTGAGACAGAAAGCATGCAAAGATGACACTTTCCTAATTATGCCATGTGATTTGTGGTATCTTGCACAACACAATTCCACACAATCATTCTTGATTACGTTGTTACACTTTCAAAGGATAATCTTTCAGATGTTGTGTTTCCTATAGCATTTGAAGCCAAAGGAAATTTGAAGCCAAACTTGAAGACCAGTCCCAGTCTTTTCGCGCATGCGAAAAGGGTGGTCAATCCGTCAACATTGAATATGTATTCTTCAGGCCTTTCCATGGGTTTTGGGTATACGGGTATCTTGGGCGTTTTATTTGAGGTATATGGTATTGTCGACGCTTTAATTTTGGGTTTTTGGTATCAGTGTTAGAGTTATGATGCATGAATATAAATTACTTCAGATCCAGTCAAATTGAAAATTTTGAGCCCTGGGTTAATTGTTTACCATTTACATGGAAATTCCGGTGATTCCATACGGAATGTAAATGGAACAAACGGCCCAAACGGAACTTTTCCGGAATAAACGGTTTGTTTGAAAAGGTTGTCCTCTCTTACCGATTGGAACGTTTCAACCGGTGAATGTTGTTCCATTTACATCTTTTGTTTCTTTCACCAGTTCCAGGCTCTTCGCGATTTAATTCAAACCGAATGGGTTTTCCATATCAATGGTAAACAACCCTTCAGTGCCTTCCGGTCAGTCACTCTAAATGGAAAGCGCATAATCCGAATGGGATTTTCTATCCGAAATTTTGCTTACCATTAGCACAATTTCAAACCGGATGGGTTTTCCATGTAAATGGTAAACAACCTAGATCACCCGATCAACCCGATGCGTAACGAAGCACGGAATGCTGCAACCTTGCCTTAACCGCCGAGTAATTAATGTCACTTTTAATTCACTTTAATGTCACTTATTGTAAAAGAAAAGTGGATTTTAGGTATTTAGATTTTAGTATTTCATTAGTTTCGTAATTTTAGGTGTTTAGTATCTGGCATGGATTTCCTCCAAATTTGGGTATATTGCATTGGTATCTGACCAAAAATATACCACCGGGTATTTGGGTATCCTTGGTACCCACCTGGTCGGGCCTTATTCTTGAAAGCCGGCTTAAAATTTACAAAAAAGCTTTTTATCAGCGCTCAAAACTTTGTATTAATGTAAATATTCAGGTAAAACTTCCTAGTAGAATTGACTTTTAGTTCTTTTCTTATTAAAGCGGCTGGTCGCTCTCTGAACACGGTCTCGCGAGAGAGTCGCGAATCATAAACACGCGGATTTTGACTCCCAGACACGCGTGTCTGGAGGACAGATTTGGCTTCAAGAAAAAGATAGGCAATTTATCTGAAGGTAGCATTCATTTCACTGGGACATAACCAAGCTATGGGAACAAGTTCCGTGGTTGATTATAACAATGAACCACGATATAGCTATACAGGCTTTCTGGCATCCTTGTGTAGAAAAGTAGGATAAAAGTAGGACTAGAATTTTAGGAAAAGTAGGATGGCAAGAAAGCCTGAGCTACAAGATAGATTTTCTACAGAACAAGTCATTGATCAGTTCTGTTTACTAAAGCCAATCACAAAACATATTCACTTTAGCTCTCTGTCTACTGCTTGAATAAGGGTAATTTGTGTGAGTGTACACGAAACAATAGCTAGTCCATTGTGAATTAGTGGTTAGAAGTAGTTAGTCGTTCTAACCTCGTACGCAGGTTCAATGAGGTAGGAGCGTAGAAGAAAGGGCCTAGGTACTGTACAAGGTTACAGTAACCTTGTACAGTACCTAGGCCCTTTCTTCTACTTACTGTCGTTTAACTTGTGGAATGACTCGTCATTTATTACCTGGGGTTCTTTGGATAATTTTTCACGTTCCTTTTCATCTTCCTTCTTTTCTCTGTATCTGAAATCAATCAAACATGACCGTATGATTATTCCAGACAGATAATCTAGCCTAATTTTTATAATGTGAGATAAGCAAAAGCACTGTATAAGGAAAGACAACAGTCTGGAAAAGCAGAAACTTGTCTTCTCTGCATTAGAGACTAGTTAAATATTCTATTATGATGATTTCACGCAGAGTGTTCAGGTACACATTGAAGAAGGCAAAGTGTGGTTCACCTGACCACACATTGTGCATTAGATACACGAACAGCAACGTTTTTACTAGTTACTGTACACCAGTTAATAGCCACTTTTCATAACATTTAGCATGAAAATATAGTGCTAAATCCAATCACGAGTGATCGGAATGTTCTATATTATCTTATTTTATTGTTTTGAAGATCTCACTGTTCTCTATGCCATAATGCCATTCATCCATTTCAGTAGTTTATCCAAAGGGCCTATCCTGAAATTAAGTTCTTAAGTACTAGCCAACATTACACAGAAGAAGGAGGATTGCCAATTTTAGGAAAGATGTGAAAGTTCGTCAACAAGATGAACGAGGTGCACGATTGAGATGGTTTGGGCATTGAGTGTCACGTCATATATTACTCGATTGTTAATGGAAAGAAAGGAAAACGATTAACGTTTAACTATGAGTCGAGAGAAATGGGTCAAGAGCCGTTTTTACACTACAAGCCTAGGCCTGCCCTTCGTCACATTTGACTTACGCTGGTTGACTGATTAAATGACTAAATAAATCTTTATCTTAACTCCTATGAGGAGATACAAGGATAATGACGACGATGATCATGAGGATGATGCGTTACATGCGTATTTATTAAGGCGCACGTACTTTAACTTCAACATTATGATGTACAAATTATGTTTGTATCATTATTAGCCACTCGTCGTCCCTCCAAAACTGATCATTTGCGGTATCCCACAGCGGTCAATTTTAGAGCCTCTGTTATTTCTACTTTATATTAATGACGTGATTTTCAACAATAAGTCTATTAGTAGAACTAGCTCTTTAGAATGTCTAGGGATTTTGTTACATGTAATCATAGATATCTTATATACACTAGATAGCGCATCTCTTTTAGTAAAATTGAAGCCTAGAATATTCCAGCGGTTACCCCCATTTGAATAGATGGCGGCCATGTTGGTCGTTCCCACTTGCTAATAAACGCTTAAAAACAACAATAACTTTCATCATTTGAATAGTTTAAAAATGTATTTGGAATAGGGTTAACTTAATGTTTAAGTTCCCTGTTTAAGAAATAGAAAACATACGAATCTTCTCATTTCATGGGAACGACCTGAGACTGCAATCACGGCTTCAATTTTTGAATTGCAGAATAATTAGATGCACTATCTAGTGTATATAAGATATCTATGCATGTAATCTATGGGATGAACATATTGAAAAAATATTTTAAAAGTCGGAAAGCAAAAGAGGCGCAATATATTTATTTCTTTAAAATGAATATCTAAATTAGTAATTCATATTAATACTCATGTATGGGACACGCCTACTTTAAGTATATTCACTTACTTCTTCACAAATACATAAGCAATCCAGACAGTTCCAGAGAGTGCAGCGCCAAACATCGCCATCGCCATAATGACGTAAGCAGTGACGTAAACTAAAAGTATATCGTTTTCATAATAATTATGATAATACTATATTTCTAGAGCACCATTTCCTGTGGGCTCAATAGCGCTTTTCGTAGCTTTTACACTCTAGTTCTAATGAAATGTTACGTCGAGCGGCAATAACTAAAAAGTCAATAAGAAACCTTTTACAATATCTATTAACATTTACAATATCTATTAGCCTAACATTGATTCGGCGAAATATTACCCGAAAGTGATGATATTTCCCAAGGGCTTTGCCCTGAGTTATTCCTCTATCAATCATAAATCTTTCAAAAAAATTTCAGAAAAATTGACTGAAGGAAAAATAAAGATATTGTCGTTTGATTGTGAAATTGGACAATACAAGTGCAAAAGATGAAACGCCATGGTTGCCATGGCAACACTACCACCGTTCAAATTTGTTTATATATCGACAGCACGAGACTTCTCATGAACCTTCCTCGAAATGATCATATTGCCCTGTTAGTGTCTTAAGTGTATTCAATATAAATATGGTTGAAAACGAAGATTTCCTAAGATATTTTCAGACACGTCAGAGGCCTGTGGTCAGAGGAGGCTTTTGATGGGGCTAATAAAGAGGGCGCCTTAGACATAAACTTCCCAGACCGATTAATAAATGTCTCTGTGATAGGCTTAATAGGGAGGAGACTTAATTGATAAATGTATCTGAAAAGGGCTGGGGCTTATCAGAGACGGGATGTATTTGAAACCGAGGGGCTCCAGTGATTCTAATTCTTTTAGCACATTAAAAATTGCCTATAATACCTTTCTGATTTCCCTCATTCCTGACCATCAATGACATTTGAACATCTTGTGATCGACTCTTTGGCTCATCTTTCTTAATCTTACAGTGTTCAGGATCTTCACACTGTGTTGAAAAACAGTTTGTATTGTTCACGAGATAAGCTAATTCGCATTTCTTGTAAGTACAACACAGGCCAAGGCATTCTTTCATGCTTCGTACTTGACCCAGAAATGTGAAATTATCATGTTTTCTGTGTAAGACTCCATTGGTAACAATATCACTGTGTAGCATGTCTGAGGTCTTGCATGTGGGATGTTGATCTTTTGCAATCCTCGGTTTGTGATGAGAAACTAAAAACAAGAGCATAAAGTAGTGCATATAAATTCAAAGCATTACTGGACTATCGCGAGGACTGTCGAAAGCATAATTGTAGGGGGAATTGGGCCTTTTCAGCAGCTCACGAAAGTTTTCTGGAAGAACCAAATGACTTTCCTTAATTTATGCGAATCCCCATATATTTTCTGATAAAGTTTCGAGTTCTCATTGTTCACAGAACTCGTTGGTCTTCCCAAGCAATAAAATCACAATAATATTCATGATGAATTTATTCTGTACAAGTTGTAGCTGAGTTGACTCAGCTCGAGCAATTCACGGCAAAAGTCAGCAAGTCGAGTCCGGGTCGAGTCATTTGGGGTTGTTGACTCGAGTCATTTTTCGCATTCGACTCCAGTCAATGACTCGACTCGTTACAACACTGGGTAAGATTTTGCCGTTTTCTCAGTTCACAGGGCCGTCGCTATAGTGGGGAGGGGAGGTTTTGTAACACCCCCTGAAAACATGTTGTCGACCAAATAACGGATTTATCGGCAAATTGGACAAGGACAAGTTATATTAGGATGTGGATGTGGGACACACAAAACTATTATAAAAGTGACAAGTAAGTCATATCTCGAATACGCATGCGTACTACATGTCGTAGTTTTGAAGCAGTATAAAGAGCCATGAACGGACTATGACTTTAGTGTGTCCTGCTCACATTAGCAGCTGTGGACAAGCTGTTTCGTCCTGTTGGGCTCATCAGCACTGCGTAGCTAATGGAGGAGCTGCCAGTGCTTCCACTTTGGCAAAGCAAATGTCTCGTTTTTGTCCTTTTTTTTCGCAAAATTTCCTTCTCAAAATTCTAAATTTCCTTCCATTTTTCCTTCCAATGTCAGTTTAAAATATTATAGTTAATTTTCATGCATTGTACTCCCGATGTAAATTGAAGGTGTACTGCAGTATTCAAATAGTGAATATCTAATTTAACTTGAAAA
>CACRXK020005168.1:0-10559 GCA_902702795.2 Paramuricea clavata
TATATACCCCATTTACTGTATATATATTATAGAACCCTTGTCTCTGCCCTTGGCAGGCAAAACGTGCAAGTTATGTTTACGCAATATATTTCTGATCTGCACTGTTGTGTTATGCCTGACTCAGGGAGGACAGGCATACCTAGGGGAATTTGACAGTTTCAATTTTGCTACTGTATGTATGACAATAAGCTCTACTGCAGAGCATCACTTTTTAGTCAATCTTTGTCAAATTTTCCCCTATTAAGAAATTTCAAGTTGCGAGAACTCAAGTCAATTCCTGTGTATGCCATCCTTCCCCAGGCGGACAAAACATTGCTTCGTGCATTATTCCAAAGTGCATATCACAATCACAAAACTCTTCACAGCCTAGGTTAACAAGGCAAGGATTAAGTGTCTATTGTACTATAGTATACCTAGTGCTGTATTTCATATATGGAGGCAGACCAGCCCAGGTAACAGCCTACTACAGTTGAGGTAGGCCATTATGCTTGGGCAGGTCAGTTCAGTTCTCATGTTATCGCAAGATTAAATTGGACAATTGACAAGAAATAATACCAAATGTGGTGTCTCTCCAAAACCAGACCAGCTCGGGTACCCTGGCTTCTCTTTCTTGCTTGCGAAATGTGAATTTACTTTTTGTGTTAAATTTCTTGAGGCACTATTAAAGCTGTGTACAGTGTAAAATAGCATAGTAAGTGCACCAGGAGGGATTGTGCCTTTAACATATATCTCATTTTTTATAGGATTATATGTTCGTCGTAAACTGAAAGCATTGAATGCTTATGAGAGTAATCTAGCATACGTTTGATGAAAGGTAACTTTGTGTACTAACATTATATTTATGAAACACCACAATGACCACATTCATACAAGTTAACTTGTTGCTTGTGATGTTACTCTGAGTGTATATCCACACCGGGCAAGCTTGAAAAATATGGCTGACCACAGTGGGAATCGAACCTACGACTTTTGGAATGCTAGCCCAATGCTCTGCCAACTGAGCTACGCGGTCTGGTCGGTTCGAGTATGCGATATTTCGGAACAGAATCTAGTTCCTTCAATATCAATGTAATCTAGTAATAATGATATTTTATGTGTTGGTGCAAGCCAACAAGTACAACCGCGTAGCTCAGTTGGCAGAGCATTGGGCTAGCATTCCAAAGGTCATAGGTTCGATTCCCACTGTGGTCAGGCATATTTTCAAGCTTGCCCGGTGTGGATATACACTCAGAGTAACATCACAAGCATCTTATTCACCTGAGTACATTGCACCAACACAGAAAATATCAAGTTAACTTGTATTTGCAGGCCAGCTAGGCCCGTAGCTAGACTGATCATTGGGGGTGTATATTCATATATTCGTGTTCTGCCTGAGGGATTTCTTTTGAAAGTAATTGTTAATGTTGTTACACTACATGAACATGAATATATGAATATACAACCCCCCACCCCTCCAATTATCGGTTCTAGCTACGCCGCTGTTGCAGGCGTACACTTATGAAACATGAGTCATCTTATACAGCTATACTAAATATTCTGTTTTAATTTTAGTGTTGACTCTCAACACAACATCATGCTGTGTTCCAAGGTTTCCAAGGAACTGGCTCATGAGTATGGAGGGCCACAACTGTTTTAATAAAAGGTATGGTGTACACAGTATTTATGGTATTTGTAATTGTCTTGCCCAAGGCCAAAAAAAATATGTGGGTTTCCGGTTTCTTCTCATAAAAACTTAGGTAGGGTAGGTCGGTTTTAATTTTTTTTAAACTTTTTTTTAAATTTTCCAAACAAATGAACGCCATTTTGTTTAGTCAGTGCTTTCACATCCAAATTAGATAAATTTCCCTAATATTGCCTCAAATTTCAATTTTCCACGAACTTTTTCCTCTAAGTGGAAACACTTACAAGCATGATCCAGTAAAAAAGTTTAGGGTCGGGATTTCAATGTCCAAAAGGTAGGTAGGGTCGGGAAACCGGAAACCCACATATTTTTTTTGGCCCAATAGATATATTTTAAAACCTTATACCGGTAACTCCTGTGGTATCTGGATTCTGGTAATCACTTTACCATACTTTACTCTGTCAATTTTTCAATATTAATTACCAGGCGATATATGTTGGGGGGTCACAAAACTCCCAACACAGCAACGTCTATAGAGTGGTATCACTTTAATTTTGCTCACATCAGAGAATCGTCCTATATATGACTAAAGCTAGACAATTGTACTGTACTTGTACATAGCACATGTCTCAAAATTTGATTTAATTAAAGACTTTTGAGCATAGTATAGAAAGAGTATAATATGCAGCTAATTCTTATGATGTTGTCACAAGCAATGCTGTTGTAATAATTATCGTAAATCGCATATAAATCACTCGTAATTCGCTCGTAAATCGCTTATAAATCGCTCGTAATTCGCTTGAACTCCTTCGTAAACAACAATCAAAACAATATATTTTACTCGAAGATAGACTTGGGCGGTTTACCGGTTTTTTGTTTTTTTTCGGTTTTATTTTCAAACCGGTTTTTTTCGGTTTAGCTTTTACAAAAACCGGAAAACCGTCATTACGTAATTGTTTACTGTCAACGCCCGAAACTCGATCTTAATTCTCAAAACATGACACTAATTGAACTCAATTACATGACACTAGATACAAATTCTATTCTTTTTCCGTAAAGTCGGTAAGAACTAAGGAGGTATAAGTTTTCAAATGCGTTCTTGACCCTTTTATTTTCAAACTGAAGTTGTTTTAGATTACCTTTGCACAATTTTGCGTTTTGTCGTGTACTGTTCGTTTGCTTATGTCAAAAAAATACCACAATTCTTGCTCATTCAGTTGAAGTAAAAATTAAAGGGAAAAAACCGGTTTTCCGGTTTTACCGGTTTAGAAGCAGACGGTTTTTCGGTTTTAATTTTAAGCAAAACCGCCCAAGCCTACTCGAAGACAATACAAAATTACAATAACAAAGCAATTACGTACATGATTGACAGTTAATACAGTGAACCTATTTATAGCTAATTATAGCATAATGTCTCTGTCTGATAATGTAACGATATATTAAAATGTTAATAATTACTCTGTTCATAACAGCTGTATTGCAGTAGTCAAATGTCACATGCCAGCAATATTATCTGCATTTGCTTGCATTTTGTCAAAAATATTTGCGTTTTGGATTGTAGAATTGACTATTGCATGTGACAACCTTTGCATGTGCACTGTATTTAAAGAATGGTCCTTAAAATGATTTTTTCTGTGTTGGTGTTATGTACTCAGGTGAATATGATGTTTGTGCAATGATACTCTGAGTGTATAACCACACCGGGGAAGTTTGAAAAATAGACCTGGTCAGGATGAGAATCAAAGCTACGACCTTGGAATGCCCAATGCTTTGCCAACTGAGCTATCATGATGACTAGATTGCATTGATATCGAAAGAACTAGATTCAGTTCTGAAATATCACATACTCGAACCAACTTGACTGCGTAGCTCAGTTGGCAGAGCATTGGGCTAGTATTCCAAGGATCATCTAGGTTCGATTCCAACCGAGGCCGGGTATATTTTTCAAGCTTACCCGGTGTGGATTCAGTGGATATACATGCAGAGTGACATCACAAGCATCATATTCACCTGAATACATTACACCAACACAGAAAAAATCATGATTATTAGATTGCATTGTTATCGAAGTAACTAGGCTCATTTCCGAAAATCACATACTGTAGAGTTACTCGAACCGACCTGACTGCGTAGCTCAGTTGGCAGAGCATTGGGCTAGTATTCCAAGGGTCATAGGTTCGATTCCCACCGTGGTCAGCATATTTTTTTGAAGCTTGCTTGGTGTGGATATACACTCAGAGTAACATGACAAACATCATGGTCTTTAAAATGTTTACGCGGTTTTTACATATGATTTGGTACAAGTTCTCGTGAACATCCAGAACAAATTATTTTGCGTGTTTAAATTTTCCACCAACATTAACACACAGCAAGGGATTAAAGACTTTGAAGATCTGTTAACAGCTTTAGCATTAATTTACACAGTATAACCAATTTTTTAAGATTCGAGGTTTGAACTTATAACACTGCATTTAATTTTGATAGGCATTAATTTAGCTTTGTATTTCAAGGGGGTTGCTCAATCTAAAACATCCGTCTTTGGGTGTTTGTGACATTTGTGACACTCTATTTGAAAGTTACCTTTTGCTTTGTCTCCCCGAGCAATGTATAAATTTAAATACATGCAGTAAATGACATTTTTATGCTCATTGCTTGTAATGCCTCGATAACCTCGTGGATGAATCTGTAAGGCTTCCAAAGTCGGATTTCTTGCTAAGCAAAGTTGTGGCATGCATAAGCAGTCTACCTAACACCCCCCCCCCAAAAAAAAAAAATTACCTACTGTATGTCGCCTGCGACGAAAAGGGAAATCGTGTGTAAAATGATTATGAAGAAGAATTTAAAGAACTTTCAGAGTCTGAACAACGCGCATACGGTGGAAGGAAAAGTCATCCAGGCAATGTCATCCAATCATCAAATCAACATTTGATACAAAATTGTACTGTGTAAACTCAATAGTCAACATTTGTACTATAAGTTTGCTAAGAACTTGTAGTAGTGTCAAGCTTATTTGTTATTATTTTGTATCTTTCTTTAGAGACTTGCACGCAGGCTGAAGCACGTGGAAAAGGCAAATTGGGGTGCCCAGAACACTGCAAGAGTGTTCGATGTTATGAGGGCAGGCTACTGTACATGTCATCAGAAGAAAGCGAGGTCGACGAAACAACAAAAAGGATCATGCGTTACAACGTTCGTAGGCTACCCTGGGAGAGTCCATCTCTATACGAAGGGCAAAGAAAAAGTTAGACAGGCTCCACCTTGTCTTTGTCAGAACTGGTACGGAGCAGAATTGTTCCTCGCGAGGATGGACAGCCCTCCATTCGACTTCCCGGAGTGGGCAGCTAAGAACGAGGATGATAATGTTGTTGATGAGAGTGCCCAGTCATTATCCCTAGTGGCTCTTCGCTGAATGACTCTGTTAATGACATTTTAAATGATCATGACTCTGATTGCTATAGTTTTTCAGTATAGTAAAGACCCACGATATATCACCCAAAGTTTTCCATGTTCTAATGTATTAAGAGTGCTTTATATATTTGTTGTGAACCTGCATGGCTTCTTAAACAGGTTCATACAAAATTCTAAATAGAAATGTTAGACTGAAAGGTTTTTATTCGTGGGTTTTCATTCTGCACGTGATAATTTGATAATCAAATTTATGAGTTTGCGTAATTTACACTGTTTATACGATATGCATTTATTCTGCATGGCAGATTTTTATGTTATTTATATGGTAAATATAAAATTGAAGAAAAAATTATGTGTGCTGAAATCTTTTTTTTTTGTCTTTGGAGACATTACTTCCTGCTTTGCTATTAAACTCGCCACTGGAGCAGCTTGTTTGCTATTACGTTCAAATCTGGGAAACGCCAGAGAGATCTATGAATGGCATTACTTTTGTTTTATTGATCATCTTACCTGCACGTACAATTTATTAACGAAAATATCTAAAACATGGCTTAACTGTAACTATTATTATTTGACATTTGCATTTGCGATTTTGAATAGTTTGTTTAACCATTAATGTTTAACCATTAATGGTTAAACAATACTATAGGTATTTAAATGGCAAATGGTAACGTCAAATAGACAATATACGTTTCTTTTCTGTTCTTTTCGTACGACATTAAATGTGTTTTAAGGTTAAATAAACATACAAAACACCTTTGCTTAAAGTTGAGTAAAGACATGTACCTTTTCACAGTTTCAACACCACATTAAATGTGATTAAAGGTTAAATAAAGATACAAAACACCTTTTCATAAAGTTGAGTAAAGGCATGTACAGGTACCTTTTCACAATTTCAACACATATTAAATGTGATTAAAGGTAAAATAAAGATTCAAAACACCTTTGCTTAAAGTTGAGTAAACACATGCACCTTTTTACAATTTCAACACCACATTAAATGTGATTAAAGATGTAAAATACCAGAGCAGAAAAGCTTTGTATATGTAGCTTCAAGGTACCTTTACAACTCATTTCTCTTCGCAGTTAAAGACAAGTTAGAAACCTTTAATTCCCTTTAAACAAACTTTTCTCATTCTTTAATAGGTCGTCTTTAATCATCTATAATTATACTATAATTTGGACATTTAAAGCCTCCAGAAAAATCTTTAATCTGCATGCTGAAAGGAGAGTTTAGGTACATTTACTAAATTTAATCAAACTGATTAAATGTGAATAAAGCCGCCAATAACATCGCTTTACGCCACCTTTAACCATGATGATAGCTACTGATTTCGTCCTGTGATTCTACCGTATAGTCGCAATTTTCACTGAAGTATTCGGAGTATTCTGAAACTATAAAACTTGGTGGCGTGACGAATCTCGTAGAGACTACACTACATCGGCCTAAGCGTAGAGCTATTACAAATTAAGTAATTAATTTAGTAGTTTCATTTAATTGTTTGTCTTGCTTTTATTTGTCAGTACAGAATATTGTAAATTAAAATATTACTACAATGCAATACGCGTAGTATTTCATCAGACATCTGTCCTACATTATAAATACTGTACAAGGAAAACTACAGCTTAAATAATAGGAGTTTCTTGTTTTGTCAGGAAACATCACAGCTCACGTCCACACGGCTTTTGAGTTTTGTAACCGGCCGAGGCGAAAGTAAATCATGCAGTCGGGAAAACATCTTACTTAAGGCTGATTTCCACTGTTGCGTTTTTCGTACGCACGTACACGCACGTAAAACTTTAAATCCTTCTATTTTTTAAATATTTTACAAATAAGTTAACAAATGCATACTAAAACTTACGGAACACTAAATTCTGTCGCTTTACTTATTTGGTTATTTCATAAGTAACATTTAAACGGATTTAAAGTTTTACGTGCGTATACGTACGTATGAAAAACGCAACAGTGAAAATCAGCCTTTAGAAAGAGTATTTTGCAAGACATTCTCGTACACACAAGAATCATAAAAATACAAATGTTGAATTGTTAATAATTATTGTCAACTGTCAAGTTCAGTTATTTTTAGACAATATAGTGTTAGCCATTCAGAATGCAAAATTGACCGGCCCAGACCAGGGCTTTCTCGTGCCTCGCCTCGTCCTCATACGAAAGCCCTGGGAACGAGGTTGACTCATGGCATGAATCGATTCCGTATTCCTTAAGCTCCGACCACAGTGCTCACAAGTCGCCAGCTCGCTGCGAGTAATAACTGCATGCTTTATATAATTTGTATTATTTTTAGTCCTATTTGCTCTTGATGCCCGCAGCAATCCCTACCATGCAAGTACCCTTACTAGTACAATACATTTTATCAGGGGGGCCAAAATTTTGCGAGGCGGGAAATTTTGCCAGGGGGACCCGGGCCCCAGCCCTGGCTACGCCTCTGACTAATGGTTTAATATTACAAAAACGGTTACATAATTTGAAAGAGCAAATTAATAGAAAGAAACGAAAACAACTTATCAGTAACTAGTTAATAAGTAAAGATTAATATATGGTTAGTATAGTTAAGGTTAATATTACATAACTATAATAACTCAAGAGGGGTAGATCTAATAATATTAGCAATAAGAACAGGGTTAAGTTGAGATATTAATAGGCTTTTACGGACAAGAAGATCCCACTCAGAAGTGCCTGATGATAGGATTTTAAAATCAGAAGCGGTGACTGGGTGTTTGTGCATGTATTTGGGAGCGAGTATACTAGACATGGTTGAGATAGAGCGTTCTTTTCCAGTCAAAGGGGAGACTCCCATATGCTCTGAGATACGTGTGTGAATATGTCGGCGTGTTTGGCCAACATACAATGCGCTACAGCATTGACACGTGAAACTGATACACAACATGTGATCTCAGGGCAATGGGGATCCTGTCTTTAAATGCAAAGAATCTAGAAAGGCGAACAGAAGGGACGGAAAACAACACCTATGGAAATATGTGGATAAGCAAAAGCATGCAAGAACTTTACTAAGTTGTGAACGGATATGTAGACCATACATGTTCCTAGAAAATTGTTTACTTTTGCCTTCCTTTCACTGGACATCATGGCCGGTCTACATATCCGTTGATAACTTAGTAAAGTTCTTGCTTCTGCTTATCCACATATTTCCATACGTGTTGTTTTCCGTCCCTCTGTCGCCTTTCTAGTTTCTTTCCATTTAAAGACAGGATTCCTGTTGCAATGATATCACATGTTGTGTATCAGTTCACGTGTCAATGCTGTAGCGCATTGTGTGTTGGCCAAACACGCCGACACATTCACACACATATCTCAGAGCATATGGGAATCTCGCCTCTGACTGGAAAAGAACGCTCTATCTCAACCATGTCTAGTATACTCGCTCACAAGCACATGCACAAACACCCAGTCTCCGCTTCTGATTTCAATATTCTATCATCAGGCACTTCTGAATGGGATATTCATATCCGTGAATGCCTATTAATATCTCAACTTAACTCTGTCCTTAATGCTAATATTAGATCTACCCCTCTTGAGTTATTTTAGTTATGTAATATTAACCTTAACTATACTAACCATACATTAATCTTTACTTATTAACTAGTTACTGATGAGTTGTTTTCCATGTTTCTATTCATTTGTTCTTTCAAACTATGTAACAGTTTTTGTAATATTAAACCATTATTTGTAAATATATATACCATAGTCCATACCCTGTAAATTAATTTAGATTGCTCTGAAGATGTTGTATTGTATACAACGAAACGTTAACTAATTAATAATTTTTTACTTGTATTTAGTCTGATGATTGAATGATTTCTTAACAAGTCTATTTATGTTCCGATATTTTCATCTACAAAATCTTCCAGAAATTTTTGATAAATATTTTTTAACTAACAAAGAAATCCATAATTACAACACAAGAAACGCATCATTGCTTCACAAAAATTGTACTAGAACAAATTATAAAAAACACACGCTCGGTAATAACGGCATCGATGTGTGGAATAATCTTCCGACGCAATATAAGCAAATTAGATCTCTTCCAATATTTAAATCTACAATGAAAATATATTTTCTTCTGTCAAATTTAAATAAGTAGAATTCTTTGCACAAAGTGAACAGCCAAATAGTTGTTATAGTCTGATATATCTTTTACGCACTTTCCTTATTGTAAATATATCATCGTAATTCCTTTGAAAACAATTGGACTGGTATTAACTTTTAATATTATATTATTTGAATTGTAACTATATAGGGACCTTAAACAAAAGCCTTATGGTTTCTAGAAGGTTCCTAGCCATACTATTGTAAATATTTTCTATTTAAATTGTTAATTTTATAAACTGATTTGGGCGAATATATATATTAAATAAAAATGATGTCGCTTGTAATGTGACGAAACGTTACTCGATATTCAATAAATGTTTTTTGTACACCAAATGCTTTTTTGAATATGCCTCTTTTACGAATTATTTGCTGGGCATGCAATAATATTTCTAACTTGAATCTGATTTCCGCCTGGTCTTTCTGTTGCTGATTTCAGACGTAAATATTGAGAAAATCTTCGAGATTCTACGCAATATATAAATTGATGTATATAAATTGTATAAATATATATATATATATATATATATATATATATATATATATATATATATATATATATATATATATATATATATATATAAGATTTATTTACGTAGAAAAGTGTCATTCGATCCAAAACTTGCATGGTTTAATCAATTTCAAAGCCTTTCAATAATAGCAAATACATTGTTAGAGATTCTCAACAGATTATTCTTATCCTTGTTCTGTTTTAAAAGCTGTCTTGTTGCCCGTTATTTCATATTTCGATAGCGACAACCGAAGTGTTAACCGATGCTAGTTTCATTGCATTCCTCTAGTCCGGAAACGCTTATTAGCACAATTAGCGTATAACACTAACTTTGTGTTGTATAATGCGTACAACGCCGTATACTGCGAGTCCCTTTCGTTATATATTTTTGGAAGCCTGTGCAACTTTCTTGCTTTGGTGGGTCGCGCTAGTACTTGCTAACGCGTCAGCAATGGGGAGGTCTATAAGCCCTGGAAAAATCACGATGTCCGGGTCTCCTTTACCACGTACGAATACGCTCAATAGTAATATTTGGGATTATCTGAATTGAAAAGTTCAATTAAATGCCGCATTTACTCTTCTAGAGCTTTCCGATAGCTCGCCACCTCGATCTTGTGGACAATTTTTTAGCCGTGTGGAAGTGACTACCGCCCTTTTCATGAGACTCCAAAATTCCCACCCACTGAATGTTCCTTGCTACCCATGCGTCGACAATTATATCTGCAAATTCGATCTGCTCTAGAAAGATATGAAATGTAACATTGACTATAAGTGATTATAAAACAAACGTTCTTTACCTTCGGAGCTCATGGATTAGGTAAAAACTTTATTTTACTACGCTGACCCCTACAGCGATATATTGCTGATTTCCAAGGGGGGGGGGGGGGGGGGGG
>CACRXK020005168.1:10579-22522 GCA_902702795.2 Paramuricea clavata
CAGGATTACAACATACAAATAATCAGAGATACAAATACAAATACAAATATCATAAATTAAGGAAATATATAATTTCGTTATTTCGATATATACATAGCGAAATAAATAAATAATTAACTAATTTGGCCAGGTGTTGCAATACTAGTTTTAAAGGCAGGAAGCGATTCTTTATTTCGTAAATCATCTGAGAGGCTATTCCACAGTTTAGCCCCTCTATAGCTAAGACTCTTTTAAAGATGGTCAGTCTTATGTTGGGGCAAATAGAATTTAATGGAAGAACCTCACAAATTGAAATGCCGGGAGGAAGGCGTTTCTCGGAAAATGTCAGAGAGTCGTTTGGGTGCTAGATCATGAGTTATTTTATACATGTGGCTTGCTACAAATCGAGTCCTTCGTTCCTTTAAAGGCTTCTATTGGAGCTCAGCTAGAGCAAGTTCAGACTGTCCATGTTCGTTTTTACGACCCATGATTATTCTAGCAGCCCTATTTTGTAATTTCTGTAAACGATCAGAAAGTGTCAAATTTATAGTATCTCAAACTTCCCAGCAATAATCAAAATGCGGTAAAACTAGTGCATGGTGGGTACATATGAACGTGTTGTGATCAACATAACATTTTAGTTTTCTAACCACCCCAATTCCGGATGAAATCTTTTTGGAGATTTCTTCAATGTGTTTATTCCAAATAAAAATTCATCAATATAGACCCCAAGTGCCTTTGTTTAATTTACCCTTTTAATTGGTATGTCGCCGACATACACTTTGGGAGCGAGAGATAAGTTATTGATATTATGCTAGATCCGATTAATAAGGGGCGGATCATTTGATTTTTGAGGGGGGGGGGGTTGGAATATTCAGACTGTGCAATATTTTTTTTCCGCCCAGGCGAACAAGGCAGATATTTTTTCCTGTAAAAGTGCAGCGCAAGATATTTTTTCCAACATACTTCGCGGCAGAATATGCCTCTCATAATAACGGCTTACAGTAACTTAAGGCTTTCATATAGCCATCGTTAGAGACCTAACTGGGGTTTTCAGTCGGAGGAGGCCGAGAACTGAATCCCAAGAGGGGCCAAGGATTTTTACTGTGCTCTCTTTTATATGGTTATGTCTTAATGTTCCCCACACTAACGCGTGCAAGTTTACTTACTAAAAATGTTTAACTGCACCAAAACCTAAAACATGCAGGGATATATAGAGTAGAGTACTCGAAAATGAGGGGAGGGTACAGTATATGAATGACCTGTAACCTTGAGGGGTTTAGGGGCCTGCTCCCCCGAGAACATTTTAAAATTTGAACCTCGGAAATGCTATCTCCTGCGTTTTCTGCCATGGATTCGTCCACGACAACTGTGATGTACTAAGCCTAAGGAACACTTGCTGTCCCTTATTTTAAACAAGGGAAATCACAAAATGAACTTTGATTAATATGTAATAAAACAAAATTTCAATAATGCGATTTTTAACTGCCTTCCGAAAAAAAAAAGTTCCACCAAATATAATTCTGTAGCTTTTCAATCGTTCATACGGATAGCTTGTTGGGGATCGGGTTTCATCCTCTTCAGGAATTTTTTTAAAATCTAGACTCTCTAAACTGGCATTTTCGCATTAAAATCACCGTATAGAATCCCTCTGATATTGTCCACTGTTCACCCCGTGTTCTTTTAAGCAAATGTGCCTGGTCAAAAAATGCAAAATCTTGCAAACCTGTGGACACAATACTGAAGTGAAGAGCATCAGTAGATTTACATGTAGCAAATTTTTTTTGAGCGCTCTCTTTTGCATGATATTGTTTTTCTCGATTGTATGCTGCATGATTTTTTTTCTTTCTCCTTGGGTTGCAGGAAATGTTTTTTCGAAATCTTCCAACCCCCCTCCCTCAAATATCAAATGGCCCACCCCTAAGTGTTCAGTTTTGAAAAGATTTAAAGATAATTTATTTGCAAACGGCCATTGTTTAACATTTGCAAGGTCATGCTTAATGGCCACTTCTGCATCAGAAGTTATTTCGCCTGAGGCAGTTAATGTTGTATCGTCAGCAAATATTCTTGCCGAGGAATACTCCAAACTGTCTGTTAAATCGTTTATATAGATTAAGAATAGAAGTTGGCCAAGAACGGAACCTTGTGGAATTCCAGACCTAACTATCTTTGCACAGGATAATTCACTGTTAACTGAGCACATTTGCGTTCTGTTAGTTAAATTATTATACTTTTTAGTAGATTTAAGACTGGTAATTCCATGACATATAAATCAAGTTTCTTCAGTAAAATATCGTGGTTTATACGTAGTATCAATAGCTTTTTGTAAATCAAGAAATACTGCGATGTTAATTTTCACACGGTCCATATTAACAAACCATTCATTTGTGCAGTTGTGCTATCTAAAAGTGCAGATGCTACGGAATGAAACTGTTTAAAGCCAGATAGCAAATTAATCTAGACAAAATAATCATATAATTGTCCTAGTATTTTTTCAAAAACGTTACTAATAACAGGTACGTAGAATGGAAATAGGACGATCATAATTATTAGATAAGTTTCGTGGACCTTTTTCGTGTAATAGAATAACTCTTGCTATTTTCCATTCAAATGGAACAGTTTCATTAAAGATTGCCGCATGAAAATCTTTGTTAATGGATCAGCAATATAGACGTTTCCCCTTTTAGCAGCACGCGCGCAAAGCATCCCGGTAGTTGATTATCAAAGTCAATTTGAGTTGTCATGGCGAAGTGTTTGGGAGCGATGTTTTCCCGAAGGAAATCTTGTCGATTTTCAGCCTTTTTTATCTAACCTTAAAGAATAAAAACCGTGTCTTGACAAAATCATAACTCCTTGCTATGTGTAGACGGAATGATGAAGGAATCGGTTGTCGTTTTAGCGAGAAAAACGGCTTTTTAATCACCAAGGGGCGACCAGTTTATTCGACGAAAATGGCCTTCGAATCTGGGTTCCTTTCACTTGCAGTCGGTGAGTTATGGTATTATGTAGCGATCAAAGGTTTATTTTTATATGTCAACATTCCCCTATATTCTGTCTTTCGGTATGAATAATTTTAGACTGGCTTACCATTTTCTCGTACATTTTTTGTTCCTTAAATACGGCATGCGCTTTCAAATTTTCGGCTTTTATTTTATACATATCTAGGCTTGCTTGTAGCTGTTTGCCTTTGCCTATTTTGGCGCGAAAATTACAAACATTTGTAGCCAATGTTGCAGTTTTAGTCTACGACCGTAATATTTTTGCTTGTTTTCTGGAGTTTTGCTTGTTTTTGTCTTGCAAACCTTTGTAAAGTCTTGGTTTTTATCTTCTTGTATTTGCCAGCATTAAAGTAGGTTCCTAACTTGTTCTAAAATTCGAAAATAATTTTATTTTTGGTCACAAAACTTCGTTAAAAACCCAGTTTTGTGCACAAATTTTGTAAACTTTTGTAGCTTTAGTTAGATAAATAATTTAAACATAGGTAGAATTTTTTAAATTGAAATAGGGAAGTAATTAATACAGTATATAAATAATAATACAGTACATAAATAATACAATTAAATTTTATATTAAGTAGTAAAATATACAGTCATAATAATAGGACATAAATTATATATATCTGGCAAAATGGGAGATGGACCTAGCACCTCACAGAATGCAGACAATACTCAAGTAGAAACCCAACCGTGGACTAGGGATCTCAAGTTACTTCCTCCATTCACCTACAATAAACTTCAAAAAACTTGGGCCTGGATTCTCAACAAAATTCAACTGGTACTAAGAAAGATGAGAAGTTAGGCTATCGTCTGTTTAAAGAAGGATATGTTAGCAATGTTCAAGCAAAGCCTAATATTCCAAACAGTGCGAGCAGAAAGTCATTTATACTAAACGCTACAGTGCATGCATCAATGAAGAAGCTTAGTTATATTGTTTATGTACACTTGGATCAAGTAAATGGTGATGTTGTTTATGGTCGTTGTTCATGTAAGGCGGGCAAGGGAGACCAATGTAAACATGTTGCTGCTATGCTATATCAAATTATTGATTATGTACAATTAGAAGTGTCAGAAGTGCCTGATGTTTTGACATGTACCCAGGTATTACAACAATGGAATGTACCCTCCAGGCAAGGATCTAATTCTAACGACACTATCCTTTTTGAAGACATAGCATTTAAAAAGTCATCCTATGCAAAAGATTCAAACTTAAAGCGGAAATTAAGTAACATTTTACAGTCAAATAATTACCAACCAGTTCTGTTTGAAGAAATGCACAGCAAGCTTCCCTCAAAAAAATGTCGCACCGAACAAGCTCCATGCAACCTAAATGACTATCATGTCAGAGATCAAACATTGGAAAATTTAAAACATAAGAAAATTAATTTATCAAATGTTCCTGCTGAATTAGCAGCACCAGCTGCTAGTTTGGAAGTAACTCATGACCAGTTTCTAGAAATTGAGCGAAACACACGGAGACAGGCCTCTTCTGATAGATGGTACAACGAGCGAAAACATCGTATCACAGCATCAAATTTTGGTTTGGTTATCAAAAGGAGAAAATCAATTTATCCCAAATCAATAATTAAAACACTTACAAACAGTACGAAGTCAGCATCATGTCCTATGCCGTGTAGATTGGGGAAACAAAACGGAACTGAGGCACTGAAGCAGTATGTTTCAAACAAACAAAACAGTGTAAATGTCTGTTCACTGTGCGGTTTTGTGGTTGACAAAACATCGCCTTGGTTAGGGGCCAGCCCAGATTTTCTTATTCATGATTCAAGTGAAGTTGGAGAACCCAGCTCAGCTCTAGGACGTGGAAAAATCAAATGTCCATACTCCAAGCGAGAGAACACAATAGATGAGGCTTGTGACGATAATAATTTTTTCCTCTCTAAAGTTGACGGCAAAGTACTGTTAAAACGAAATCACAGTTACTACTATCAAGTGCAAGGATGTTTAGCCACACTTGAGCTCAAGTGGTCAGATTTTGTTGTTTTTACAAAAAAGGACTTGCACATTGAAAGAATTTACTTTGACAAGGAACTTTGGGAGAAAACCATGTTACCACAGTTATCAGAGTTTTACTTTGAGTATCTGTTTCAAAAATAAATGTGTTAACTTAGTAAACATGCCGAATTATAGTTGTGTGTTAATAGTGTACATCTGTACATGTATTTTCTAATAGAAGACAAATAATGTGCATACTGAAACAGTAATGTCACAACTTATGAAGCCCTGTTTAAAAGGCTTGATATTACTTTTCATGTGCTAATTGGCAGATCATTAGAAAAGTGATGGGGTAACTTTTTCAACTTGTACGAATAATTTTTAAAAAATTTTTGCTTCTGTCGATAATTTTTAAAAATATAATCCCTTGCACGAATATTTTTTTATTTTTGCTTCTCCCCATCACTTTTCTAATGGTTCGGCCCTAATAAAGCCCTATCAAACTAATAACAAGGTGTGTTTAATTCTGTTCAACAATTAATGGAGGTAAAAACAATGTCAAATAAGTGCAAATTGCCCAAATTTTATCCAGGTCTTTTGCAAGTGTTATTGGAACAACTTGGTGTAAAATTCTGTAGTTTTTAATTCGTGCAATAGCCCTCTCAACATGAACCCTAACTGATGCTATTTTCCTTGTCGTTAGCTCCTCTTCTAGGGACAACTGATCTTTTCCATCCAAGAAAGGTGGAATGTTAAGAGTGACTCCAGATGGGAGATCACTCTCAATCTCAAAGCCTCGATCTGCCATGACTTGATCCCCAGGTTCAAGTAGATCTAGTATCCCACGATCTTTAGTTATCTTTTTATCACTGGTTCGACCAGCATACAAAGAAGAAACAAAGCTAGGATACCCACTAGCGGAGATTCCAATCAACCCTTTCGCTGTGTTATGGTTTTTATACGAAGAAAATGTAGCTGACTGCATGGCCCCTGCACGAAGATGGACGCTCAATAAATAGCTCTGTGCAATCTAGAACTACTCTGGTTGTGGGATAATTTTTTTTTAAACATCCCGGCATATTTGTGTCAACAAACTCTCGGCTTGGCCAAATTGGTAGGGCAAGTAATCTTTTATGTAATTTTTTTCATTCGGCTTAGCACCATAAACAATCCTTGTTGAGGAGACAATAATCTAGGCTTGCCGCGCTTTGTTTGGCTTGCAGAATTTAGAAAGGTATTAGAGCCATAGTATATCAAATTTTGACATCCAGGTGAAAGATAATCAAAGAATGCGCTAAAAGTCGCATAGTCCGAAATCCAGTGTAAAATTTGAAATCATGGTCACTCCCAATGAATCTTTCTAGACGGAAGGAACATTTATCAGCGGCATCAATTGTTTTCTGCAGTGCATTACACTTTGTTTTAAGAGTGTCAATTTTTTCTTTCATTTCCGACTCACGTGAAATAATAGGTAAAATAGTGGTGGCATCTACTTCACTCACATCTACATCACGTGAAATAAAAGGTAAAATAGTGGTGGCATCTACTTCACTCACATCTACATCTCTATTGTTACAGGTAGGTATATTTTCGTTTTCTGGATACTTCTCTTCACATACAGTTGGCAAAATTTCTGGTCTCAACAGCTGCCTTCGAACTTTGACATTTTGACAAATAGTTAACTCTGTTGCTATATTACCCAGATATGTTTTTTTTCCCACCAGGGAAGTGAGTTGAACATACTCTTGCATTTTGACGAATGTTCATTAGCCCTTTTGTTTTCAGTAATTTCACCCATTTTTTTGTAAAGCCTTGTCCTTTGGGACTTTGTGGAATGAAAGTTCGGGATTCTTTATATTATTATTGGCGCATTGTGGTACACAGCAGTCGATTCCTCCACGCTTTACTTTGCATGTGGTTTCTACTTGAGTATTGTCTGCATTCTGTGAGGTGCTAGGTTCATCTCCCATTTTGCCAGATATATATAATTTAAGTCCTATTATTATGACTGTATATTTTACTACTTAATATAAAATTTAATTGCATTATTTATGTACTGTATTATTTTTTATATACTGTATTAATTAATTCCCTATTTCAATTTTAAAAAATTCTACCTATGTTTAAATTATTTATCTAACTAAAGCTACAAAAGTTTACAAAATTTGTGCACAAAACTGGGTTTTTAACGAAGTTTTTTGACCAAAAATAAAATTATTTTCGAATTTTAGAATAAATTAGGAACCTACTTTAATGCTGGCAAATACAAGAAGATAAAAACCAAGACTTTACAAAGGTTTGCAAGACAAAAACAAGCAAAACTCCAGCAAACAAGCAAAAATATTACGGTCGTAGACTAAAACTGCAACATTGGCTACAAATGTTTGTAATTTTCGCGCCAAAATAGGCAAAGCCAAACAGCTACAAGCAAGCCTAGATATGTATAAAATGAAAGCCGAAAATTTGAAAGCGCATGCCGTATTTAAGGAACAAAAAATGTACGAGAAAATGGGTAAGCCAGTCTAAAATTATTCATACCGAAAGACAGAATATAGGGAATGTTGACATATAAAAATAATCTTTTGATCGCTACATAATACCATAACTCACCGGCTGCAAGTGAAAGGAACCCAGATTCGAGGGCCATTTTCGCCGAATAAACTGATCGCCCCTTGGTGATTAAAACGCCGTTTTTCTCGCTAAAACGACAACCGATCCCTTCATCATTCCGTCTACACATAGCAAGGAGTTATGATTTTCTCAAGACACGGTTTTTATTCTTTAAGGTTAGATAAAAAAGGCTGAAAATCGACAAGATTTCCTTCGGGAAAACATCGCTCCCGAACACTTCGCCATGACAACTCAAATTGACTTTGATAATCAACTACCGGGATGCTTTGCGCGCATGCTGCTAAAATGGAAACGTCTATTACTGGAGCAGCAATTCGAATTATTTTGGCAGGATTAAGGACCGAAGAATTAGCAGTTGACTTAGCCGTTACCCGCATGCGAAAGTAACCGGATGTTATATTACTATGCAGAAGTATATCTAGCGTAAAGCATTCGCGATACCTATCTTTACTGACGGACTATAACCTCCCAAATAACCATTGCCAGAAATGAGGGGCATTTGAACAGCGCATGCTCGGAATTTAGTAAACAACGATGGCGGACATACTATAGTAAAATGAATGGGTAGTGTAATATAATTCAAATTTGAACGAGTTCAGTAACAGCTACATCATTTGCCGCCCTTCGTTGGGCACGAAAAACACTTCAGTACTCAAACAAAATACGTTTCACGCCGTAATCTTACCTTCGTAACGTTCCTACACTATTGCGATTCCAGTGTCATCTGGCTAGTGCTATTTATATTATTTAGCGCCATTTCCGCTTGAACGAGCACTTTTAATGTCCATTTGTGGTCGATCGTATTTTCTTGTGCAACTTGCCGCCCTCGCTTCGCACACAAGACATTACGAAGTATTCTTTTCTGTAATTTTGATAGTCATACGTCCTCTCAATCGAGTTGTCAATAGTGTTGAAATTTACGAAAAATTACCACATAGAAACGACTCAATATACGAGAGTTTATGTTTACATCGACGTGCAAAACTATGGGAACTACACATTTCGCCATATTTCTGGTATCAAGAAGAAGCTCAGGAAGTTAGGAACCAGGCCTTTCTAATGGTAGGATAGAAAGGAAGAATTGTGAATCCAGAGGGAAGTTTGTGCTGCAAACCTGAATTATCCCGATATTTTCGAGGTGAACCTTCGCGCGAACGAGCGCCAAAATTCAAATATTTGACCGAGACTTATCAGTTCAATACTAAGTATATTATCAGTTCAATACTACTTTAATATTCCTATATGCAAATTTATGAGTGGTATTCTTAATCAGTTTGATTTGAATAAATTTAAGCAAAAGATTTCTTTGTGTACTGAACATTGTTTAAGTTATACTCGTAAAGACGATGTGAACGACAGTGACATTATACTTAGTATTGGTATTCCGTACGAATATTTTATTAGCTGGTACGATTTCAGGCATAGTGGCTAATTGGGTGAGTACTCGTTTACTGAAATTTTGAATGCATTCATATCCCAGCATGGAATACAAATAAACGAAAGTGAGAGACTAGATGGTGTAATAAGAAGTTGTGGAGAAATAATAAATAAATACCGCAAGCTTAAAGGCAGATCAAAAGTTGAATATCTTGGTTTTATTAAAAAGTTGTCAATTTACAATAATGATATAGTTAAAGTGGCCGAGGTTCAAAAGATAATAGCTGATACAAACAAGAAGGTGGAATCTTAATCGACAGAAAATGAAAAACTGAACGAGAGGTGTGAGGAACTCTGGACACAAATAGGATCATTAAGCGACAGCAATATATCAACCAATCAAGCATTGAACAGTAAGCAGAAAGATCATGACACTCTTTTGAGTGAAAACAAGGCTTTAAGCGATTACTTAGAAAAGGCTGGAATTTTTACCAATTTTAGAAATACAGGGAAATGCATATCGGAACTTGGTAAAAAGGAGCAACATCGCAAGCTAACTGAACTTAAGATTTATGTGGAAAATGTATGTGGTTTGCAGAAACATTCGGCCTCACTTTACAATCGGCAACCTTTCCGATAAAAGTGGATCGAAACACTGTATACTGTATGGGAGCGCATCAGAAGGAAAGAGATATAAAGATCTTTCAGAAGGGGAAAACAAAGAATAAAGGAAATATTTGTTAATTTCTTTGAATGTTTGCATGGCGATAAAATATAATTGTTTTTGTTTGTGGAAACACGACGTAAATTTAATTGTTGATCAGTTTTGCATTGGTGAAGCTGCCTATCATGAGGTTACCATGACTCCAGCTGGGGGAAATTTACCACGGTCATACTTGGTCAAAGATTGCAAAGAGTCATCGAATGCACTTACACATATCGAGCGGACACCTGGAGTATCAGAAGGCGCGCAACTCAACTTCATTGACGCGCTCTGAAATGAAATCCAAAAACGTGTAAGTGTGTCCAAATTACCATGATTAATTTTAACCCATTTAGCGCCAGCGCTCTCCCTTGACAAGTAATAATCTGGCGTGAGACAGAATATAATAATAAAGTAGGGCGAATCAAGGCGCAATCCGACTCAATTGGTTAATTACAGGTGATAATTGTTTTTAGAAGAATCTCTTATTTACTTGATAATTTCTATTTTTGCTGATGTTTGCTTAGCTTTCTATTTTAAGTTTTTAATATATTTATTACTTATCAGATTTTTCGTTGTTTTATAGATGAACAAGTGTACACTGGATGGTTTGGAAGTCCCAGCAACATATAAAATCAACTTAAGTAGTGATGGGGCAAAAATGACCAGAATTACTGGGTTCATAGTCATTTCCTTCTCCATTTTGAATGATGGTGATAATCCTTTATCATCCAAAGGTTAGAGTTTGTTAAGTGCACTATATGCTCTAGCTATATCAAGTCACACCAGAGAAGCAGAGATAGTTCTATTATTTAGCCCACCAATTAATTTATTCTCTTACGGACTCTGACTCTCTATAATTTAGCATGCAGTGTTAATAATATTATAGAGTTTTAATGTTTTCAATATAATACAGACTGCATGCTCAATACAGTCTATATTTTTTTCATATCCCGGCCATAATGTAGTGTAGTATAGTCAAGGAACTGAAATGTGTTTTTTTCTCCTAGGGAATCACACAGTTGCAGTTATTAAAGGGAAAGAGTAATATGAAACCCTTCAGTCCTCCTGCTGAAGGATCTTTAATGATCTAAACAACATTGTGAAAACTAGTTTCATAAAAATATGTGAAAACTAAGTACCCGTGGAGATATTTCTTGGTGGAGACTATAAGGTAATTTTAGGTGCGGTATTGTTTTTGCTAACAAATTTAATTGTTAAATAAATAAGTTAATTAGTTGAAGTTGGATAAATTGCATGCTACTTAGTACAAGTTAGATAAATTGCATGCTGATATTGAAATGAATTACACCCTTGGCACATTGCTGCTGTGGTAGAATCCTCATCCGCCATATTACAGGAGGAAATCAGATATGTGTTCAACTGTAATCATTTGGTAATTTACTGTCTGATGCGAGAAGAGGCAACAGCCAAACTAAACCTGAATGATTTATCCCAGTCTTGTATTTCCAGTTTCTGTTGCTACTTTTGGGCATGAAAGGAGCAACATCAGATCATGCTTGCATCTGGTGCAAAATCCAAAAGCTGTTGAGGTAAGATAAAAAACTTAAGTTATTTACCCATTGAGTAGCAGCATTCTCTTCCTGAGAAGCAAAATCGCCTGGTGTTAGACAGAATAAAATAATAAAGTATGGCTCATTGCCACTTAAAGGGTCAATTATTGGCAAACATACAGCTTCCTGGCAACCGTTGATCACTGGAAACGAGGATGGGTTCAGAAACAATCCATCCACACATGAAGCTTATAAGGCCCACAGCTTGGATAATATTCCATATTTTCTTTGTTAAGGCAAGACATGACTAGACCTTAAGATTTTTGTTGGATGGATAACATCAGAAGAACTTTGGATGACATACGAGCATGTTGTCTTAAACATCAGTTTTCTTGTGACCGCCCTCCTCTGCTCAATATCCCCATCGACCACATTGTCCTGGATGAGCTTCATTTGATGCTACGCATTACCGGTATATGAAACTTATCATTATATATTATTGTTAAACCATAGACAACCAGAGACGGATTTCACATTTTCGTTCGGAGGAAGTGGATAAATATCTGGGTGGGGTGCAGCTGCTTGCTTTGGCCGTGGCGTGGTGGCAACGCCCGGAAAGGTCAAGGAAAAAGTTTAACTAAATTTGTTTTCTAGGCCTGCATGACGAGATCGAGACCACAATATTGGTAATTTTACAAATTTAATAGTAAGAATAATCAAATATGAAACTATCAAATCAAAATATATATAATTTGCGGGGTGCCAAATGCCAATTTGGGGGGGGGGCAAA